>BJBW01018539.1:0-23611 GCA_004320125.1 Scolopax mira | reverse complement strand
GACCCTGCCAGGATGTTGTGAGAAAGAAGTTAATTAGCAGGATCCATTTGGACAGCACACCAGGGAAGTCAGACCTGAGCTTCACCTCTTGGTCCTGGTTTCTCTCTCTGTTCCTCTGTCCACCCATGCCCATGCACAACCCTCTATCAGCACCTCTGCAGAACTGTCTGTCTATATCTATCTGTCCATCCAACCATCTATCATTGTCTTGCTCTTCGTCCCTTGCTCTTAGATAGATCTTACTGCTCCTCCCATGGGAGCACTGTTTGGGATCCCACTTTTCCCTGCTCACCCACACCAGGCATGACCAAGCTGTGTTGCTCCTCTCATAAGCAGAGCTAAGCTCACAAGACCTGCTGATTCTTCAGGAGACTCCACCATAGCTTTTCTGCCTTTTCTCTTTTTTCTTCAGCCCCTCACCCATGCTGTCTTCTCTATTCCCCCACAGGAATCGTAGCTAAATTGAATTAGAATAATTAACTTTTGGTCACACTTTTAATTGAGTAGTCAGGAGAGAGAAAAAAAGAAGGGAAGTTAATTGAGATGAAAGGAGATGACATTGAGCAACAAGCTGTGGTTAATGTGTATTGGTGAAGCCTAGGCAAATGTTGCAGTGTTCACAGTGATTACAGAAAATCTCTGATGTCTTATTTGTAGACCCTGTGTCATACTGTGCTCTGGGTTTGTGGATGGAAGAGATTCTCCTCTCTGGAAGGGACTGTTGGGATTGGATCATCTTGTTATTTTTCTTCCCAAAACTTTCTTTTCATCATGTTGATAATTATACAGTTTACATCTACACTGTGTAAATTCTAATTGGACAAATTCTTCTGGCTTAATGGGCTCCAAACAGTGTCAGAAACTCAAACATGTGGGTGCTGCACTGGTCTGAGAAGACCTTGTGGAGATATTCCCATTCCCTGTAAACAAGGATGTTAGTCTCACCTCCCATCACAGCTTTAAGACCCTTTGACATTTTGAGCTGCTCCAGGACTTTTAGGAAGGAAGATGATGTCTCATCTGTTAAATTAAGTGCTTCAGAGAAAGCATTTCTATTTATTAAGACAGTTATTATGTAATAATTAAGAACCAGTTGCTGACAGAAAACATATTTATGAAGGTTTAACAATGTAACCCATGAGAGATAAATAGATGGATAGTAGAGTGATTGGGGTTTCACACATTGCAGTTATCCATTAACCCTCAGGGAGGGACAGAACTTGGTGCTTAGGACACTTTCATGACCAAGAGCTGGATGAAAGCTGTTGAAAATGGCAAGATTTTTCTGGAAGGGGAACTAGAGCTGCTCTGTTGAGAAAAGGCACTTTCCAAAGCCAAGGGAGCCTTGTTCATGAGGGATCACACTTCGAGGCAAGTGTCCCCTTCAGCCCCTTATTCCTGCTCGAGGTCCTGGGTGGTAGTGGAAGCTGGGCTACATGATGGAAAGCTTCACCTCCTCTTCCTCCCCTTCATACTGGACACTAAGCTCAGGATCCCTGGAGCAGACCAACTGCAGATACTGGTATCATCCTCTGCTTCCACCATCCCCATAGGACCTTACTCCTCCTGCCTATCCAAAATTTGCCCTGATCATATGCACCATTTCTCAGCCTGATAGCCAGCATCAGCGTGCCATGGCAAGGACTCCTGCTGATGGGGAGAGGAAGGAGGCTGCATTTCAGAATAACCAGTTTTCATGAAGGAGGAGATTTCAGAAGGTATCTGTTTCAGTGCCTGCTTGGCCCCTTCTTCCTCTTCCCATGAAGTGCCTTCCATGAGGGTCTCAGGAGCTGTGATCAGAGGTGGCCTAAATTCGAGTGCTCCTACAGTTTCTTTGCATGACCCTGACAAAAATCTTTCCTTTCAGTGCAAGGAATGAGCAGCCCCCAAAGACACACACTTCAGCCCCTCATAATCTGGAACCTGTTCTGTCAAACCCTGCCAGATACACATGTGCTGCCGTGATGCAGGGTGTGGAAATACCTGCCCTTCATTGAAGCTGTCATCGCCACGTCCTGGCAGGACTTCAGAAGCAAAAGGGAGGGGAGTAACAGGGAGGATGGTGAAAATCAAGGGAAATGTGAAAAAAACCCCAAACTCGTTGAACTTGGTATTAGGCAGGGATTTGTGAAGGTTGGGAAGATAAAAAAAGAACCTGAGAAATGCTGGGATTAAGACCACAGAGTCCATCTCCCTGTGGCTTTTAGCCGCCTTGAGGCTGCATAACAGCAACTTCAAAGAGGAAATGTAGAAAACCAGAAAATTAATAGTGTTTCCTGTCCCAGTGCCCCACCTGTCCTGCTGCACTCCCAAAGGGAGAACTTTGTAAAAACTCAGGATGATGGATTAACTTTAGACATGTGGTCCTATTTGGGGGTTACTGGCAGCTTAGCTCCCTCCCGTCCCCGTGCATCACACGGGCATCCTCCCGTGCCTGCCTCTGTGCAAACAGGAGAGTATCAAACCTTGCACACACCCTCAGAGCATCTTTTCTCTTTTTCCCTTTCTAGGTGTGTCATTGCCGCAGCGTTTCCTTTTTTTAGAACATAGTTAAACCCAATAAAATAATCATTATTGCTGCAATTATTTCCAAACAGATTAAATATCTGCCATGCTCCCAGTTACAGTATAAAACAGGAGGAACCATAAACCATCTCAGTGCATAAAAACAGGGAAGGGAGAAGGGAGGGATGACATTTCATCTGGCTTCCTCATGGGCCTGTGTAGTTACTGGGAACATTTGCATATTTTTAATGCAGTGCCTCTTTAATAAATTCCTCCCTCCAGACACATTAAAAATGGTGTGCTTGCCTAAGCATCACTGAAGGATAGGGAGTGTTAGCGACTTCAGACTCTTATTTTAGCCACAGAACAAACAAGAAGGGGTATATGTGTGGTATTTCATGGTAAGGGAGGAGTGTAGGTATGGAAAAGGAAAGCAGATCACTTTTTATTTTGTATACATCATCAGAGAATGCCATCTGTTTAATTTTTGACCTTTGTGTTGTCTGACCTCCTTTGAACTTCACCAGAATTCTCCAGGGTAATATATTTTCCTTGCATTCAGGGACAGGATTATTTGCTATTAAAGTGGAATTCAGGAAAGAAGGAGATTTAAATTCTTCTCCTGACCTGTTAAATCTTCTGTGGAGTAAAAATATTGCCAGTAATTACAGGGTTTTGGTTTTTTTTTATCTTTTTGGTTTGAGTTCAGGCCACACCCCAAACTTGCACTTTAAGCTTCTTAAGGCAAATACTTCTTTTTTGAGAACAGGCTGTGCTGTTGTATTCCCCTGTCAGCCAGATATCTTACCACAGAGGTTCTGTGTCCTGGCCACTGTCACCACCAATGCTGCTGCCTCCCTGCAGCCCTGGGTCCAGATGGGAATATAAAGAGAAGGGGGCCAACCAGTGCTGGGCTTAAATATGCTCTGGGAACAGGAGCTCCATAAGGTTTGAATAATCCAAGTCCCTCAGGATTGAAGGATTCACACCTGTAGTAGAGAATGTTCCTTTATCCACCACTGGTTCCCACTTTGACTTAAAAAGGACCTCCTCATTTTATCTGTCTCCTTGGTGTTGCAGACGCTTCCTCTACTCTTTTCCTTCCTTTTTCTCCCAGTGGGCCTGCCTGGGGAGAGACTTATGTCAGTATGAGAGTAGCTGATGGGGTCCTGGAACTGTGGTCAGTATGGAGGGTGCTCATCTGAAGTTCACAGTTGATGAGGATGGTTCATCTAAAACTTATGGTAATTATTTTCTCAGGAAAGAGCTCATTTCCTGAACATTGTCACCTCTCCCCAGAAAAGCTGCTTTCAGTTTTCTCCCAGAATACCTGAAAAGTGGAAAATGTAGGGGTCAGTACTGGGTCCAGTCCACAGTGAACTCCACCTCTTGTGGAGCATTACAGCTTACTCATGAAGCTTTAGCATCTTGAGGTTGGCTTGAAAACCCAGCATTCTCATGGAATTTCTTTCCCCACTCTCCTGTTGTCCCTGGTTCCTGGACAGCTTAAATGCCACTAAATAAATCAAGAGGGCTGCATTCTAGGGTCCTTTCTGCCCCGTACACAAACTGGGTCTAATTCTGCCTGGCAGACCGAGAGCACAGAGAATGCCTGTCGAATCAAGAAGAAGAGTTTTAGTTAATGCACTCCTGCAAGTTGCTTTCCACAGCACCCCAACTGACTATTTTATCAGCAGAACAGAGCACAAGAGAAATTGTAGATGAAACAAATACAGAAAATACATTAAGAGAGTAAGTAATGAGATCTGGGTGAAATTGCATCTTATGAAAAAGTAATCTGCAGCTTAGTGTGCAAGGAGGAGGAATTTGATGGAATAGAGGGACTCTCAAGAAAGGAATGAAGGGGCACATTACAAACAGGCAAAGACAGTCAGGTGTGTTGTGCAACACAGGGAAGTGGTTAAATTAGGATGTAATGGAAAAGGTTATTTTAGTGTTCTCCTTTATGGATATTGCTGTCAATATTATCTCAGGGAAAGAGAGAGTGAGGGAGGAGGAAAGGGGGGTGTGTTTTAAAAAAAGGCAAATAAATGGCATCATGTGCAAAGGCATCATGTGTTCTTTCATCAGAAAGAACAAAGATGTAAGCAGCAGATACTCTTCGTGGTGTCATGGTCGCAGGGTCTGTGGTGTTACCGTGCTCCCAGCAGCACAGCCACCAACTCACACATTGCCCTGCACTCACACCATGTGATGGAAGCTCCTGCTAAGGAGGGTAGAGCCTGAGCTTCCCAAATCCAGGGCTGATGTCTGGCTGAGATGGGAGGAAAGTGGCCCCCGCATAGGACAGGATTGTTCAGAGATGTCCCTTGGCACAGCAAAACCTTCTCACTGCTTCAGGCTGGATTTCTGGTATTTAGCCTTCCCCTGCAGCTGGATCTCCCTGTGTTTGTCCCAGTGGGGAGAGGGGGAGAGCAGGGGCTGGAGGATGGAGAGACCTGTTCTTAAAAGAGATTTTCCCACTCGAGGCTGCCACATGGAAGGGCTTAGCTGGATGTGTCTTTTCTTTAACTGTCCAAATCTCAAATCCAAGGTAGCCCCCTCAGCTTCCTCTACAGGCAGTGGAGAGGCAGAAGCACTTTTTTCTGTAGGTTTTGTCACCCCCTCCATTTACAGCAAATGTCCATAGCAAACAAGCATCTCTGCTTTATCTGCAGAGGGAACCCAGATGCGTGGATTTTGGGTGGAGAGGTAGATATGTCCTTAAATGACATTCCCTGGGCAGAAAGGAAACGAGGAAATGGATCCGTGACACAGAGCAGTTCCTGCGGCAGAGGCAGCCAAAGTTCAATCTTCTGCCTCCTACCTCTTCCTCCTCCTTCCTTCCCACTTGCATCCCTCAGCCTTCAGCTCAAGTATGACCTCTCCCATCCTGTGGCAGAGACCTCCCACTGGCTGGTGACACTTCACATACCTGCAACTTATTAGCCTCTCCCTGAGGCAGCCATAATTATGTAGTTGACTCATTAGACAGATAAGCTGAGGTCACGTTGACTTACCAAGGTCAGTCAGGCGTATCTGTTAAATGTACTTTTTGTTTATTCTTCCCTTCTTCTTGCAGAAAGCTGGAAGTGCTAATAAAGAGGAGCAGAACCACTTAGGACATGCAGCAGCTAAGAGGTGCCACTTGTCTTTCTCATTAATGAGCCCAGGATTTGAGCTGAAGTCTGGCACACACATTACCTTATTGGGGGGATTTGTCATTCCTGTGTATTGAGCTCTGTCCCATCCTCCCAAAATCTTGGAGGAGGGGTAACTACTGCCATTTGGGATCTCTAGTGCAACAAGAAACACCAGGGTCAAGCCTTTCATCTAGCAGCTCCGTGCACAGGGCTGCTGTTCTTATAGTTGTCCCTGATCTTGGCTGATTATAGAAAGAGTCAAAGCTGGATTCATTTAGTCCAGAGTGGAATTTTTGTTAACTAAAGTTTGATGAGCTCATTTACTACCTGCAATCCTGCTCTAACACCTGCCATTCCCAAACAATCTGGGAAATGAATTCATTTCAGATCAAGCCAGATTGGGTAGTTTTTGTTTGTGGTTTTGAACTTTTAGTGGATAGAGAAATCACCAATGATTTAATTTGGGACAAAAGGAAATACTTTCTTCAGTCCCAAATGAGAAGTGGAAGGGTTTTATCCTTTTAAGTATGGCCCTATATAATGGGAGTCCGTGTGAAAAGAGGATGAGCCCCAGGAGCTGAGAAATTAGAGTGGTCCCTATGAAAAATGCCACATTAAAGTATTTCAGACTTGAGGTGGAAGAGAATATTGCTTTTTGCTTTGGCTTTTTCCACTTAATATTACCAGTGCAGATAAATCTGGGGGTTCTTTTAGCCCAGCCTACATGCTAATGTTATCCAGCTCCAGTGGGGTCAGAGGACTGGACCCCAAATGTTATTACCCAGAGAAGGGAGTTGGGCACACTCCTCCCTTGGTGCCTGCTCCTCTGACAGCACAGCCTCCTGCTCCTCTTTAGCCATCATCTCCAAACCTCCAGCTGGGAAGCAAGACACCCTACTGAGCTCTACCAGTTCTCATGCCTGGTCTTTGCACAGCTTCATCCTCAACAGCTCCTCCTATTTCTTACCCAAAATGAACGCCATTGCATCCTCTCAACCCCACTGAAGCAAAAAAAAAAAAAGGATAAATTAAAAGGAAGTCTTTTTAAAAAGGCATTTCACATGGGCATCTTTGTTCTTGCCTCAGTGTAAAAATGAATGGTATTTTCATAGTCAGAGCTGTTGAAATGAATGTAGATTAAATAGTACAGTGTAATTAATTAAATTTTCTCCAAGACCTTAGGAGCATTACCGATGTACAGACGTCATAATAGGGTACACAGTGTCTGAATAAATCATTACAGACACACGTGGGGACTGTGTGCCAAGTCCAGCCACTGAAATCCAGGATTAGAGAAGCCAGTCCTGTAAACCTCCTCCAGCCAGCGTTAGTGAGAGCCCAAGGCAGGGCTGCCTTCTCAGGGACTTCCCCAAGAGAACCGTGTCATCTCGGACCAAATTGCTCTTGCAATGAACCTGCTACTTCCAGGAAGCACAAGATCTTCTGCAAGTGGACTCACGCTTGCTGGGACGTGCTTTGATATCCCAGACTTTACTGTAGCTGCATGAATCACCTCTGTAGCAACACAACAAGAGTTGTCTTTGCTAGTTTTGGATTAGTTTCTCTCCGTGGTGATAATTATTAGTTACCAGTGGTTTCTTATTTTGCCTTATTTCTTTTCTTTTGTTAACTCATGCTGGGTTGGAAGTAATTTAGTGTAGGCAGGACAGTGTAGTCGGCAGCCTGATGGACTACACAATCTCAGCCCAGTGGTTTGGGCTCATCTCAGGTTCTGGCTTCTCTGGGGGGTTGACCAAAAACCTGCTGCCAATAAAAGATTTCATTGAATTTCAGACTGGACCATGCAGGGTCAAGGCAGATCACAAAAAGCAGAGCCGTGAGGGGGGAGAGCCAGGGATTCACAAAGAAAAGATGCTGTAAACATTCAAGAAGAACAGTGGCCAAGGAAAATTATTTTTCAAGCTCACTCCGTGAAAATTTTGTTTGGGAAAGAACACAATGTGCCACATGTCTTGCAGTACAAAAGATGCTCTGTGAGGAAGCAATACAAGCTACCTACTGATTAAACTTTCCAAATGAGCCACTGTTGGAGGAGCAAACAATAACTGGAAATGATTCGGTATCAATTTTCCTTTTTCTTTCTTACCACAAGGAAAAAGTAAAATAACTTGCCATTAGCAGCTGCGGGAGCTCGGTGTTGCAGTGTGCTGTGATGGGCAGAGGCTCGAAGCAGAGGCCATGATGATGAGGGGAAGAGATGAAAGAGCAGAGCTAGGGCCACAGCAGAGCCAAGGAAGGGATCAAGGTGCGAAAATAAGAGAGACCAGGGGATGGTAATGAAATGCAGCAGCAGCACTGCTTCCTGACCCTGAAATCCTTCATGGCTCTTTGCCTGGTTAGATCTCAACTCGCAGAGGAGGATGTTGCCCTTTGCTGTCTCTATGCATAGGGAGGCAGAGGGATGGAAAGGCCAGGCTCCTGCTGGCTGCCTCAGTGGCTCTGACAAGGTTTGGGCTCAGATGAGCGCTTGCACAGCTCCTGCCCTGCCTGCTGTGGGGACCCTGGCCCAGGTGGCTGATGCCGGGGTGAAAGCTGCCTGAAAGCAGGGTCCTTCTATGTGCCTGAGCTACAGATTTCTCTGTGTGATCTTTTTTCTGATGAAATAATATCTCCGTGGATAGTTCTCTTCCTCTATCCTTCTTCCTGTAAATTAAATTCATTTAAAATTCAAAGGGATAATATTCTGCTAAAATGATCTGCTGTATCATTGTAGGTCATGGTGTTGGACTGTAAAATAAAAGCCTGTTTATAACTTATCATTTACAAGGCTTTCTTCTCCCAGAAAATAGTCATGCAGTCGGTAGAGCTAGAGCTGTCTGAGGAGTTGGAAAGATGTCCATTTTCTGTATTACCAGAGGGAGATATTCACGTATCCTGGGCCTGTGGCATCCAAAAGATTATCTAAGCTGAATTTAAAATCCAATGCACCATTGTTTGAGCATCCCCCTTCCCCAAGGCCTTATCTTTGCTCTTTTGTATGGTGCTTTGGGGAGTTCAATGAAATCCAGCAGTGGGAATCTCACTGTTCCCCTCCTCCCAGTTTCCTTCACTTGAACACTGTGGTCCTGGGTGGAGGCAAAGCCAGGAGGAAAGACAAAAGGTCAACATCCTATTTTTATATAAGGGATCTGCTCCTCAATGCACTACATTTCAGGAGTGCAAAGCTTGATTTTTCTGGAAGGGGGATTAAAAGTTGTTATTTCAAATTTTCTCATATCTTGGAAACAGCAAAAAACTTCTGTCAGAATTATCCAAGATAATTTTCTTCAATATTTCATTTTCCTGTTTTATATCTCAATGAAGTGAAAAGAAAAGATTGAGGAGAACAACTTCATTTAGATTTGTAATGAGATAGAAATTTTACCGCTGTCAAAAATGGCTCCACTCCCACAAAATCTGTTCCACTAGAAATTCAAAGGAGACCTCAGTTACTGTGACTCTAGAAACACAGAAACTGCAGGCGCAAAATATGCTCCAGCTTCCGCAAAGCATTTCTGGACTCTCACATCCTTAGCACTGGGCAATTTGGTAAACGTGAGTGAGCAACACAGAAGTGCCACCCCTTTTTATTGGGGACATTATGGAGAAATGACATATTTTTGCCACCTTCTCTTACCCAAGCCCCATTTGCAGGTACTGCTCCAGCGGTGCAATTTTTTCCTGCTGAAGTACCTCCTGTACCGAGGAATGGAATTTGCAGCCGTCCCAGGTGCCGTGGATGCTGCATTCCTTCCTGGGAGAAGGCCAGTTCCCCCTCCCTTGCCCGGCCCTGAGCGGGAGCATGGCCGAATGGCAGCAAAACCGTTCTCATTAGTGATGCAGTCTGACTGACTTGAAGGTTTCTTCACAGCGCGACCAAAGCCCGTAATGGTTTTCTTTCAGTCACTTAATGAAGACTGTTCTCTCCCACTCCTCATACATCATATTTGCAATGGTTCCTTTGGTGTGGTTGGTGCTTCAATGGTAGTTTTGTAATTTATGAGACTCTTAGTGGCTTAATTATGCTGTCAGCTCCATCTGTCACTTAACTGATATGAGGAATGATGGGATGCCATTAGCCAGCTAATAGTTGCTGTAAAGAGTATTGTTTTATGCCATTAAATAGCAAGAACATAAACAGTTTTTGCTCCCCAATACCCATGCTTGCTTTGGTAATGATATTTAAGAGGCTGGTCTTGACATCTGTCCTTCTGCCTGAAAAAGTGCTGGAGGAAATAAAAGGAAACTATCAGCAACAAGTCTAATTAGATTTACGATCAAGATGACGATCATTTGGCTTCATTTTTTTTTCTGTGTGATGGAACTTCTTATTTCAATCTTGGGGCCTTCCTTGCTTCTCATCTTGATCTCTCGTTATCAAGGCAAGAATGTTGTATCTTCATGCCCATGAGGTAATTACTGGGTTTGCAAATTTGCATCTGAGCCCCTCAGCTTCTTTAGCATCTGCCCTCTTTGCACATCCATGGAGTATTATTCATTATGGAGAGCTGAGGTCCATGAGTCTATGAATTACATCTGCTGGAGAACAGATGCACTTGGTTTCTATTTTAGGTGGCAAAGTTAAAAATTTAAAGCCTATAAACCCCTCTCAATTATTATTTAACCCTGGAGCCACCTAAAATCTAGTTTTCAGCATTAAAATTTCTCAGATGCCAACATTCCTGCTTCTGAGCTCACCAAAGATGGTTTCAGCCTCAGAAGGACTTTGCAGATCTGAGCCTCACCTGAATCCCTGCACGGATGGCAATTTTTGGCAGGATGTTGTGGTGCTAGACTCAGTGCCATTGGGCAGTGGACATTTGTAAAGGATGAGTTCTACTATTTTAATCCCAGACAGAGCTGTCTCACCCACCCTCGCTCCTCTCCTGCTCATCTCACGTTTGATTTCATTTCTGCAAACATCACCTCCAGCCTGCCTGACAGCATTCACTGCACCAAGCCAGGAGAAATCCTTATGGTTCAGCTGTGCAGTGTTTTCAGCTTTTTCATTTCCAGAAGGTGCACATGGAGTGCCCAGTGCCAGAGCACAAAACCCAATGCCCGATGGGTTAAGGAGGCAGAGCCCTCCATGCTCAATGATCCTCTTTGCAACTCGTTTGTGAGCCCCATTCCCAGGATACATTGGGTACTGAAAACAGGCAAATTGCTGAGAACGCACCATTCCAGTCCTCTTGGATGGTGCCCAGATTTCCATTAAAGAGCTGTGACTCCTTGACATGACCTACATCCTCATAAGCGAGGGGTTAATGCATGTTGGCTGCTGGTCACTCTCCTGCTCAGATAAGTAGCCATCAATCAGCGGGCGATCTGCTGTAGTCACACGGTAATAAAACTGGAGAGATTATTTGCTACTGTGTCGTTCATAATAAATGTATCCCAAAGTGCTTTGTAGAATTAATTAGTAGGCAAAGGAGAGAGAAATTAAGAGCTGAAGACTAGGAATAATAGCGAAGGCTTCAAATGAGAACTGGAAGGATGTCGTGGAGTAAATGTTTGCAGTGGGGCAGCAGCATGGAGGGAGGGCTGCTCAGGGGCACCATGTACCACCAGGTGGCAAGGGCAGAGAAAAGCAAGTGCAGATTTGTCCCATAAAATGTGCCATCCCCCATGCTGCTGATGGCAGCTGAGGCTGCAGCTCAATACAAGAGCCCGGAGCAGGATGTGGGTCCTCCTGTCAGCCCCCTCCCTGGCTGGCTGTGTGTCCTTCATGGAATTCTTGCTTCCTCTGTCCCTCAGTTTCCTCCATCACAGGGAGTGACTGCTGTAGTTTGTGGGGCACCACACAGCTTCATTCATCACTGTCTATAAAGTACTCAGCAGCGTCTCAGTGGAAGGCACTCCATAAATCCCAGATTTTATGGCTTCTCATTATTTATGGGAACATGCCACTTAGGGACTCCCCCTCTATAAAAATGGTGCAACGCATCAGGGTCAGCCCAAGAACATGGGCTGTCCTTGGTCAGGGCAAGGAGAACGGAGTCAAGGGGGGAAGAAGAAAGAAGCTTCCTTTTTCAATAAGGAGCATCTATTTGCCTGCAGTCCCCTCCCACACAGCGCTGAGCACCTCAGCAGGTCACCAACATTTTCAGGTTCTGCACAATTCACAGAATTGTGGTGGCAGAGAGACACAGTTAGAACTGCTGTTGAGGAACAGGCTGCAGGCGTGCTCAACCTTTATTAGACACTGAAGAACCCACTTGAGAGCAAGACATTTGATTGCCCTAAGTGATGGAAAAGGCTCAGTCAGCATCTCTGCAGTGCTCGGTCAGGCAGTGGGAAAATCACCTCCACCAGTGTTACTGCTCACCAGATGAGTCCGTGTAGGATGTGATGTGCCTGGCCCCAGGGCAGGACACGGGTTTCTGTTAATGGGACAGACCTAGAGTTGCCATTCCTCAGCAGAGCGGTGGGTTCAGCTCTGCCTTACACTACTGCTTACAGTTCATTTCCAAAGCTTACACTTCATCCCTGGAGTCCTGGTGGACACTGGTCTCCAAAGCAGGAGGACATTCCCCGGGGCTGGGAATGGCCTCAGTCACACAGCCCTGCTGAGCAGCCATGTGAGGAAGCACAGGTTCCTCCAGCCCTCGTTTCCCCTTCGTTAAAATTGCAGCACTATAAAACAAAATGTCAATTTTCTTTTTAAATATCTTTGATGGCAGATTTGATGCAGCTTGGCAGATTGATAGCTCTGGTGACTGACGGCTCCCATTTATCCTCCCCACGCAGGTGTCAGGTGTGTGGGATTCCCTGGAGCAGGCAGTCCTGATGGGAAAGGAGCATCAGGAGGGGGGCAGCAGTCCCAGGAGGTGGTCATGGCCCTCATGGTCAGTTGAGGGACCATCTACATTCCCAGACTGCTGGGCTAGTTCATGGTGTCTGCTAGCTATCGAGCTGAATTATCCAACACAGCATGAGAACCGTCTCTTGCAGTTGACAGCTAGCTCTGAATGGACCCGTGCCACCGTGGCAGAGGGGAGAAACTGGGCAAATTAACAAGGCCGCTAATGAAGGTTGAAAGCAGACTCCTTCCCATAGATCCCCTGAGCCTTGTCCTAATCCCTTTGTGAAGGCCTCCATGCCTACAAACTCTCCCTGATCTTCTGATGGAGTTATGTCCCCCTGATGAGATCCTTGTAGTTTCCCCAGCAGGGATGCCAGGCTTTGGAGAGCAGCCAGAAATGGCTCAACTGTCATGGGGTAGGAGGGGGGTGAGGGGGGTGAGCACAGACACATCCATTTCCAGCCAGGTGCTCTGCTGTGGGTTGCTGTGTTTGTGTGGAGCTTTTCTGTGACAGCAGAGGGATTTTAATCCCTCTACAACCTCATAGATCCCTGTGGAGCTGACAGCCTAAATAGACACTTCACCCCATCAGATGACACGTGGGGGGTAAGCATCCTCCCCTTCCAAGCCATCAGGGCAGGAGATCACCCCAACACTGCCCGTCGGGACCTGGCAATCCCGCATCACCCGAGCTGCCTCCCAGCCTTCCCCAGCTTCTGTGCACCTTCCTTTCAACTTCCCCTTTCATTTTTCCCCCACATTGATTCAAAGGAAGAAGAAGAAAGTGGGGAAGCTGTGACACCAGACACAAAGTCCCTGCAGTCACAGGCCGTGCGGGTAGAGATGGCTCCGTCTGTTCTGCTGACTTGGTGCTTCCACTCCAGTGAGAAGGCGCAGTTGGGAGCGGGCGGTGGGAAGGCTGGGAACAGCCATGCCATTTCTGCTGACAAGAGCAATATTAACATAACAAAGACTAAATTTTTCAGCATCCGGAAGATAAGCTCAGAGATGCAGAAACTTATGCAGGCCTAAGTAAATAGACTCTTTTCTTCCTCTCCTCATCTGTTCTTTCCTCTTTCCCTCACTTCATTGGCAGGCTTCATAGCACCTCCAACACACTCCAGCTGCCAGCAGTGTCCAAAATAATCCAAGCAAGAAGTTTATCTGAATTGCTGTGTTCCCCCTTCCCCGAGAGGATGCTCATGGAGAGGCAGAGCTCCTCTGAGTGAGAGTGCCAGCTGGAGAGCAGAAATCCACCATATGGCGCAAACGCTCCCTGCACCATCGGGGTGGGGGAGAAGGAGAAAGAGGCTGTGCAAGGGCTAGCGAGGATGGAACGAAGGCCATTGGCAAGGGGGGCAAGGTTATTGGCCAGATTGGCCCACTCTTTGACTGATGCAGCACAGTTGGAATCAAGGACCTGATGACATTGGGACCCCCCTGCCAGCGGATCACTCTATGCAAGGGTCAGCAGCCCCTGGAGATAACAGCTCCTCTTCCCATCCACCACAGCTGTCCTTCACTGTGGTTGCCTCATCC
This sequence comes from Scolopax mira, assembly GCA_004320125.1. Lineage (NCBI taxonomy): Eukaryota > Metazoa > Chordata > Aves > Charadriiformes > Scolopacidae > Scolopax > Scolopax mira. The sequence continues at coordinate 9,619 of BJBW01018539.1, read as the reverse complement.
AGAGGGGGTGCAAGAGGCCGGGTTCCACTCCTTGCTGCAGAAAGCACAGCCGTGGCAATTATTCATTTAACACATTCTTTGGCGGCAGTTGCTCAATTCCCTGTGAAACTGGGTGAGTGTGCAGAAAACAAAGGAGCTATTGTATAATTGAGCTGGATCTCCTCAGTAGAACAGACTTTAAAAATTACACTCTCTGAGAAAATTCTAACAGGATTATTTTTTCCAACAGCCTAATTAAAAAAAATCAAAACCTCAGCATCTTCATCGAATACTTACCAGTGGTAAACTCACCGGTTTCCATTTCTTGACTTAAAAACTTTTCTTGGGTGTCTGAATGTGGTCAGTGCTTGACCTCAGACATCTCAGTCAAAATGCTCTCCAGGTTTTGGACCACAAGTCAACATTTCCCAGGTTTGCAGATGCTGTGAAAAGCTTGGTTTCATCTGCAGCCTTTCTACTGAAAAGCTGTTTCATTAGGAAAGTGTCACTCATCCTTCCCAATTAATACTGGAGACTCTCAGCATTAATTTTAGCAGCCTGCGTTGTCAGGGGAAAGCAGCAGAGGTGGCATGTGGTGTCCCTACCAAACAAATTCCACTGAGTTTGGTCTTTCTTTCTTCTTTTCTAAAAGAAAGTATAAATACCTACCATCACTGTCTCTTCAAAGGGGAGAAGGACGGGGTTGCCAGGTGAACAAAACTACAAAAATATTCTATTCCTTGTTGGGCCTTTCATGAAGCATTTAAAAGATCAAACAGGAAGAGGTGCCCTCCCACGGCCTTCTTAAACCTGTAATTAATTGCAAAGTAACTAGCATATAATTGCTTTCCCAAGAGCACCCCAGAGAACGGGGCGATACCTTGATAAAGGTGTGAGAGCAAGTGAAAGTTAATTAACATTAAGAATTAAGCGGCTAATTGCATTGTTCTGACAGTGTAGCTCACCCTCCCAGCGAGGTGGTGTTTGGAAAGCATTCAATCTCAGCCGTTCCTGGCCGCATCCTTCCACGTGGGCCCAACTCACGCAGAGGGGCCGTGTCAGCAGACACTGGCAGCATCTGTGGTGACCCAAAGGACCAGCTTCCAAATGAGATTCTGCTGCAGCTCTTGTGTCCTGCTGGATTTTGGTGGGTCAGCCCCAGATCTTGGCCCTGTACTGGGGCATCCTCCACCTCCACAGAGCAGATGCTGCGGCTCCTTCTCAGCCAGCAGCGACGTTAATGCAAAGCAATAGCAGTTAAATTAAAGAGTAGAGGACACACCAGTCACCTCCCCACACAATAATCCTTGTGTTTCTATAATTTCACAGTTTTCCTTCTAGATGAATTCAATTAGCCAGCAGGATCAGGAGCTGCAAAGTATTAAAGGATTCGGCTGCTGCTTTTAACATGGTAGAGCTCCTTCAGTCTCCCCGTTGTTTCTCTCTGGGCAGCACCACCTCTCCCCTCCTCTCCAGGGTGTGCTTTTCCCTCTGGCCTCACCAAACCATGTGCCATGAGCTTAATTGGTTATTTCTATTCCACCAGACTGCGGCTGGCACAGAGGGGCCTGGGGAGCAGGCTGCAGCTCTCCAAGGCGACAGCCATCAAGTGAAGATTGAAATTGCTTATGTGTGGGCATGAAAATGTTGAAAAGGCCATCCCACTGCAGGGACCTGCAGACTCTGCTTGTGCTCCCTTGTTCCACCTCCATCACTGGCTCCATGGTGGAGGTGGAAAAGGAAAAAGACTTGCTGGTCAGGGAGTCCTGAGGTGGGTATGATCTACCATCTACAGATCCCCCTTGGTGGAAGGAGTCTCTAAGTCTTTGCTGGGGGACTCATGTGGATGTGGACACAGTGCTCTGCTGCAGGGCTGGTGTGAATACACTGGTTAGGAGGAAGGTTTCACTTCCCCTCTACTGAGGTGCATTCATCTGACAGCTCCTTCCTCAGAGGCACTCTAAAAGGAAATTGAAAACCTCCATATTTGCAGAGGATTAGCGCAGTGTGGCCCAGAGCTGATTCGCTGTGGGAGCTGTAGTGGGGGGGTGGCGAGTGCTTTGCTTTGCACAGTTCTATGAGAAATCCATTAAAGTGAGCATCAGTTTGGAAGCGGTGTAGCCTTTGGGGATGGACAGGAGCTAGCTGTGCCTGTGTCACTTCTGGTCTGCTCTGGGGTAAGCTGTCAGGAGACCTGGGGGGATGCAGAGTAGGCTGGGAATAACCAGGGTCTTTGGCTGATCAAATGATGTGTTTCAGCTCAGGATACGTTGCCTGCTTCCTCCCCTGCTAGCCTGCATTTAGATGCCTTCTGGATTGGGTGACACCTTCCTCATCTCAGAGATTCAGCCTTTAGTCTGACACACTCCCTCCTGCCCAGTCTGTAATTTCTCTTGCTGAGAGTTTACAATCTGGTGCCAGGTGCTAACGAATTTCCTCATCCCTGTGCCCAGGCCACCTGAAAGCACTAACCCAGAGCACAGTTGTCATATTAAGCTGTACATACACAGAGAGTACTCGAGCCTTCAAGGACTTAATGTTAACTCTCTCTGGGAATGGTCTTCTTGGGACTGAGCAGTCTGAGCGTCCCTGAAGACAAAGGTGAGCGGGGAAGAAGCCTGGTTCTCCCCCAGTGCCTTGCACCCAGCCTGCTGTGTATTGAGGTGCTGCAGCAGAGAGGAGAAGCCACAGTTCCCTTCTTGGGTACCAGGAGGGGTGCTGCCATCTAAGCACAAGCCGTTTTCAGTGAAGAGGGTTTATGAGCCTATTTCTTAGATAACAGCGCTTGCCTTAACCTCTCCCCTGGCTCTTCTCCCTCTGTTATGTTGCTGTTAATTCTGGGGATATTTCTTCATCTCCTGACAGTCCGAATGCAGCAGCGAAGGTAATAAACAGAACATTAGCTGTGCTTTGTCAGAGTGAACGAGGCTTCCCTGATAAAGAGTCGCCAGGGCCCGACAAGAGGAGTTGCTCTCCCGGGCAACATCTTCATTGTGTACAGCTCCGAGTCATTTCCTCCCACTCGGGAGCCACACTGGCCTCCCTAAGGCTGGGTGAAATAGTGATGGCCCCATTCCTTTGGTTTGCCATGACAGGGAAAGAATAGACCAACAGTGTGGCAGAGGCCCTGTCTGGGTCTGGGAAAGGAGGAGGAAGAAGAGGAGATAGAGGAGGAAGAAGAGGAGAAATTGGGTGTGATTCCCAGCGAGGCCAAGGGAGCCCTGAGTTGCCATAGCGATAGCTGGGATGCCCAAATTGGGCAAAGCTGGTTCTCAGTTTTCTGTGAAGAGAGGATGCAAGAGGCTCCATTGGGGAAGTCAAGGACTTGGAGGTTTGCTACCAGCCCCTGGGTTACTTTCCAATTAACATCCCCAGGAGAGTCTTCAAGGGGGCATGTGGAGTTCAGTTCCCACTGGATGGCTTTGAAGAGGTCCCTTTAGCCAGATCCCCAAAAAGCAGCAGTTGGGTTTGTGCTAAGCTGAGCCATCTCCCTGCACTGACAAACCCTTACTGACCTGGTGCCCTGACCCTGAGGTGGGTACCAGGGACCTGGGGGATAATGGGGCATTAAGATTTGACTCACTGGTGGGAGAGCAAAACCTTGAAGCCTGTGTCCCAGTCTCACTCAGCTGCAGAGGTGCTTGTCCGAGCTGGGGAGTCGGGGGAGTGGATCAGATGGCAGCCACCGTCCTCCTCTCTGTGCCCTCGGAGGCAGAAAGTAGTGGGTGTATGTTGCAAAAATATCACCACGTGGCACGATTCTGTTTGTGCCCCCAGAAACTGGGTGCCTGCCCTCAGGCTCGGACAAATTCCCCAGCTCCCTGCCCTTCTTCTTCCCAAACATCCTCTCTGAGCCATCTCCCAGCCGCATCTTACCCGCCACCAGTGAGTTAATACTGAAATGAGGATAATAAAGTACATCAAGCAGGGAAGGGAGAGGAGGCTGCTCATTCATTTGGCCTCTCGCATTCCTGTTTGTGTTTGGGTGTATGTGAAATGTCTGCCCAAAGGGGCCTAATGTAGCAGAACACTGGAAATGCTTTCAGGCTGTTAGGTAGCTGCTCGACACGGCGTTACCCCAAGAGCTAATTAAACTGGTGCCCGTCCCAAAGTGATGAGTTTGCAGGGAGGCTGTGAATCTGAAAGAGATTGATGTTGCATGGCTTATCAATTTTCAATTTCAACACAGCGAGATATTTATCAGGCTGCAGAGAACAAACACTTGTAATATTTAAAGGGGGAAGACTTTAATGGAATCCATTGCAGATCACCAATTTCTGTTCCCCTGGGTTCATTCCTTTCCTCTTCTTTCCTCTTCTTTTTTTTTTTTAAAGTCTTATTTTCATTTTTTTTTGCATACAGTAGTCAACGAGAGAAGGAGGTTTTAATTTAAAAGGCTGGTTCCCTCCATGTCCCCCACCCTTTTTTCCTTCCTAAAGGTTTATGCATTTATTTGGATAAAAGGTTTTAAACAATAATGAACTGTCTGCAGTAATTTGTGAAGATAATAGATTATCCTGGGAGGAGGCCTAGGTTGAAGAATTTCCTTCTGCAGAATTCAGTCCTTGTCATTTAGTTATTTTATTAGGAAAGAAAGAGAAGGAGGATGAGAGTAGAAGAGAGAAGAATACAATTACTGGTCTGAATTATTTGCTGGAGTAAATCCTCCCTTTTTTATTGAGCAGAAGCTGAATCTGGTCCTTTCATACCCTCGCTCTCAGGTCAGGGCCATGCAATCAGTACTGAGGGCTGCCAGGTAATTTTACCAAAGTCACCTCAATGGGAAATAGCATGATGGCTCCATCCTCAGTAAGTCAATTGGATACGCTCTTGGATGAAAAATACACTACAGCTTTCTCCAAGGAGGCCTAGAGAAAAATTACCTGATCTCCAGGAGCGATCCCTGGCGTGGAATCCAGGCAAGGGCAAGGTAAATTTATCAGTAGTTCAGAGCTGGCCATGAGTTTGCCATTTAAGAGCTCAGCTTTAGATTAGAGGTCTATTCAGAAGTGCTCATTAGTATACCATGAAGAGATATTGTAATGATTACAGGCTGGCTAAATCACTAATCAATAGCTAAAGGGTTTAGCTGATTCTTTTCAGCCACAGCTTATAACTGCCTTCAACACCTTCCACTGACGGGTTTAATAAACACATGCTGCTCCTGTCTAGGACATGTGTCTAAGATTGACTAATCACTTATAAACAACTTGTAAATGGATGGTTAATGAGAACTGCATGAATAATTGCTTTTTCATTTTACTGCCTAACCAGAAAAAATGGAAAATGAGATTTCTTTTTCAGAGTGGCCCAAAATAGAGAGTTTTCCAGCTTTTTTCTTGCCATGAAGGAGCTCATGCATGCGAGACCTCTCCACCTTTACAAAGCTGTGGAGATGAAATGGAATCTAAATAAAACAGATTTCTGTTTCTTTTGTTTTACACTCATTTTCCTGAAAGTATTTTAAAAATTAAGTTGAGGGGAAATGTAATCTTAGAGTAGTGTTTTGAATGGAAATGGTTTTATTTTCCTATTCTGGGAACAAAAGATTTTTTTGAAACACAATGTGAAAATCTTCTGGTGTAGAGGAAAAAAAAAGGCCTTTTCTAACATTTATTAAAGATGGCTGAAAGAATCTCAGATCATTGCATTCTTCAAACATTTCTGTCAGTCCTCCTGCAGCCCTGTCACTAGAAAGATGATATGATGGTAACCCACATATGAAAACTGACCTCCAAGAATATATAGTTGTGGACAATTTGACATTTCCATGGGCTTTCTGGATTTATCGGGTTGGTTGCTGTCTCCTTCCACAGATAGTTCCAACTCAGGAGCTCCGAAAGTGGCGTGGACTGAATGCAAATAGGATCTTGATCCAGTTTATTTGCATTTGCTCAAGCTTCTGTGAGGATGTTTTATTCTTTTTTAATGGTAAATTTGGGGTTGGTTTATAAAACCAATCCCTAATTGAGTGAAAGAAATTCAAGAAGCTTCAAATACCCTAAACCACACTAGTTTGCACCAGGTCATAAGCCTATTTTGCATTAAATCAGTTTTTCTCTGTAAGTGAGACCTTCACTATAATTGCTCTGGAGCAGCTTATTCTAATTTCTTTGCCTCTTTGGTTCTGGTAATTTGCCTCCAGCAAAACACTCAGGACAGACAAAGGGCAGAGGAAGGCAGGGGATGCTCGATAGTTCAAGTCTCTCTGGCACAAGCTTTTCCTCACTTCTTCTTCTCCCATCTTATATCAGACCAGCTCCTCACCTGTGTCAGGAGGACCCTACGTGGGAAGGCTGAGCCCAGCCCAGTATCTCCTCAGTTTTCAGGGTTCAGTTCTCTGAGCAGTGGGGCTTGGGGGCTGTCTGTCTGTCTGTCAATCTGGTGAATTGAGTGTCTGCAGCCGCTGGGGTGATGCCAAACAGGTAAAGGACAGAAGCCTGGGGTAGCAGGGTTGAAAAATGAGTGCTTTTTCATTCCAGTAGATGGAAAAGTCCTGGCTTATTACCACGGTGGATTTTGCACCTTGCATTCTGGGAATGGGTTGGCACGGTTCTTTACCCAGAGTAAGGCAGCCCCACGGCATCCCTCGGGCATGCTCCAGCTCTTGCTCTGTGTAGCCAAACACATCCCACAGCGAGGGAGCATGGTATAAACCCAGACACATCTGGGCAGAGTCACATCTGGACAGCATCTGGGCATCCCACTCTCACTCTCACCCCCTCCTGCCAGCCCAAAGTCAGAGCTCTCCCAAGACTCAGGCCAGGCTGGGCATTCTCACACCATCTGCATCTATTGTCGTACAACCATGACATCTGCACAGGGGAGAGATTAAACACAGGAGCTGCTGGAGGTATTCCCTGTTGCAAGGATCAGAAAAAGAGCAAATACTGGAGATATAGAGTAAGCCACGTGGTAAACATGACCAGTAAACACCCTAAGCAGGGATGCACTGGCAGGGTTTCCATGACCAACCTGTGAATGGTGCTTCTGTAGCTGGACTTGGGGTGACAGCTGTGGTTACACTTGTAAGTGCACCCTGGCACAGACACCCAGGTGATCTGGTGGGTGCAATCTGTAATAATCAAGGGGGGAAAACCTCCTGGGGGCAGCTAAATAAACAAGCCAGTGCAGCAACATCCCCCGCAGTTTAGTGAGCACAGCTGGTCTCTCAGAAGGAGTTCAGAGATAATTCCACCTCTGCATTGAAGACTTTTGATGACTGTTAATGAATTTAAATGATGGGGATTTTCTTTTCATGCTTCATTGCATATGCTCCTCACATTAAGATGCTAATTAAGAATACATCAGCCCAAGCTGGGAATGATGCGGACGCTGAGCAAAGTGAAGCTGAGACAGTGTCTTTGGGGCTACTCAGTGGGACCTTTTATTGGAGTCTGATAAATGATCTGCTTCTGCAGGTCTGCTCGGTACAGGTCCCAGAGTTAAGATTTGCTGTGGCTCTTGTGTCTTGATGGCTTGTTTGCTCCCACTGGGATATCTGAGGGCAGGGAGGGATGCTCAGGCACTCGGCTGCCTTCCCTAAGCATAGACATGTGCATGAGGAGGGCAGTCCTTCTGGGGCCCTCAGTAGCCAAGAGGAAAGGGCCTTTCTCAGGGCACAGCTGGGCCATGGGCACACAGGACAAATCCCTCAGGGGCTAATGAGTACAAACTCAGCACCACTGGCTTGGGAAGCCCCTGAGTTGCAAACTGTTGGATTTTGTGAGATAGTCTGGATAATACCACAATACGGTCACATTTTTCTGCTGGTTTTCCCAGGCAGCAAACTTTGAAGACAGCTCGTCTGCCCATGGGGTGGTAGTACTCTGTTTTCAGGTGATTCAAAGCAAAGTCTTGTCTTCTTTTGCTAGGTTTTATTTGCTGGAGATGTCCCACACTTTTAGTCTGATCAGTGATTCCTTGCAGTTACCAGCCTGGGACTAATACATCTCACAATCAAGCATCCTCTTTGTAAGGAGGGTTTGGTGCTGGGATGTCTTGATGTTCTGGGTGGGAAATCTAATGATGTACCTAACCCCTGCCAGGACATCTCAACAGCTGTGATTGAGAATTTATTTCCTAAACCTGGACTGAGCTGAAGTCTGTGATCACTGCTTAAAATCAAGGGGAGGGTGAGAGAGAAGAAAAGGTTTATAAATCATGAAACCTATTAATCTAATCCTAGAACAAATTTACAAATTCTAAAATGGATTTGCAGACCTGATGGAAAAAAAAAATGGATTTTGCAAATCTTAACAATTATTCCTTCCTAAAGAGCTTCTAGCTTCTCAGAGCAGCTTTGTGTTTGGGACAGTTTAGTGAGAGATTGTTCCGGCAGACTGCCCATGGCTTCTCATTATGAGAGGGATTGTAAATGCTAATTCTTAGGCTGAAACTCTTTGCTCAGTCCTGGGAAGCTCTGTTGGCTGTTTGAGAAGATGATTTCTTATGCTTAACTGCTTAACTGCTGCTCTATTGTCTAAAGATATCATCACAGAAAGTACCTGGACTTGCAAATGATTTTTGAAACAGTGGCAACACTCAGTGACCCTAATTGGCTTCCAGGGTCCACAGCACTAGGGCTCTATCCAGAAAGACTGCAGTGTAAAGAGGCAAAGAATTGGTTTGCCTGAAAATGTGCAGGATTTAGAGCTCGACTCTCCTGTCTGTTGGGAGAGGGCACTGGAAGACCACAGTGGACCTGTGTTCATGGAGCATGGGAGAGCCATGAGGTGTGCACAGTCACCAGCCCAGGCTTGCACATACACCCTCTGAGCAGGGCAGAGGACATTTAATGTCTCCTGAAGGATCTGGGGCAATGAAGTCACCAAGTCACTGGAAAAGGGAATGAAGATCCCTAATGTGGCAGGAGCAAACCGGGAGATGGAGAATCAAAAAGGTGCACAGCTGAGATTTCCAATGTGGCCCAAGTGATCCCCCGAGCCTCAGGTGAATACCAGAAGAAAACACCACCCTCCCCAATTTACGTCCCAATTTGGGTATAGTTACAGTCACATGTACATTCCTATAAAAGAGAAAAGACTTGGTTGTGGTGCAATCATTTAAAAGTAGTTTGTTAAAGATTTTCACATGATCGCTATTTTTGTGGCCTCCATCCAAAATATGGAACAGCAGAAAAAAAGGCTGGCCAGAGGAGTGAGAAGCATGTTTTGCAGTGGAGACTTGCTTATTAAGCTTAGTAAAACAGAAGTTGAGTGGGAACAGGATCACTCCCTCTGTGTATATCACACTGAATAGCACCATGGAGGGAGAAGGACACAGATGCTTAAATAGAAAATTGGCATGGGAGAAAATTAGCATAAATATATATTTCAGATAGAAATACTGAAAATATTCTACTGACAGAGGAGGGAGGCTGCTGTCTTTGGCCATGATGATCCACAAGAGAGATGCAGTGTAAGTTCTGGGCTCCCGAGCAACATGTGGTATGGTTTGGTGCCAGAGGTGGCAGATATGGATGGAAGGAAACACATGGTACAGCAATATCTGTAATATTAACTGCTGGGGAGGTTGTTTATCTCTGCGGTGGTGGAAACTCCAGGCCCCAGTTGGTGGGAGAGATACGGAGAGACCGTATGCATGCGGCTGTGCGTATGACAAATCAAAAGGGACACGA
>BJBW01018526.1:0-13783 GCA_004320125.1 Scolopax mira | reverse complement strand
GGGGGGGGGGGGGAGGGGGGGGGGGGGGGGGGGGGGGGGAGGGGGGGGGGAGGGGGGGGGTGGGGGGGGGGAGGAGGGGCAGGGTCAGATTTTGCCCTTCCCCAAGGGGTCGGAGCCCCCAGCCCGCTCCCGGCCGGCCGCCGCCCCCAGCTGCCGGCAAGCACCCCCGGCGGCCCCGCAGCACCGGGCGGGACGTCGACACTCCCGCCCCGGCTGCGGCTCCTCGCCGTCTTCCTCATCCTCCCAGCACCACCCGACGTCCCTTCTCCCCCGGCAACGTCCTCATCATCATCATCATCCTCCTTCTTCCCCCCCCGCACCTTCCTGGGCGGTCCCAGCTCCCCGTGGCCTAGGCCCAAGCGCTGCCCCTGCCTCATCCTCGTTCGCATCGTCCCCCCGCTGCTCCGCTCCAGCCGCGCCGCCGCCGCCCGCGCCCCTTTTAAGGCTCCGCGCCTGACGCAACGCTCGCGCCGCTCGCAGCCAACCGGCGCCCGCCGCGCCGTGACGCGCGGGGCGGTGCCGGCCAATTGGGACGGGCGGAGGAGGGGTGGCCTCGGCGGAGGTGAGTCACGCGGGGGGATGATGCAATGGCTGGAAACCGGCCCCGCCCTGCCTTAAAGGGCCCGCAGCACCGCGGCGGGGTAGGGCCGGGCGGTCGCGGCCTCCTCCAGACTCGGGGTGCGGCGCGGCGCGGCCCGGCCACTGCTTCCCAGGACGTGGGCAGCACCGCCCCGGTGAGGCTCCCGGTGGGCTGTTCTTGGTGTCCCCCCGCGCTGCGATCCCCCCCCCTTCCCCCGCTGCCGCCGCCGCCGCTGCTTGCGCGCGCTGCCCCGCCTCTTCCTGGCGGGGCCGAAGCGGGGACCCAGTCCCCGGTGCCGCCGCCATGACCGCAGGTGAGTCAGGGCCGGGGCTGCCTGTCCCCTCCACAGGTGAGAGGGGACACAAATGTGTCACGGCCCCCCTCGCCCCACCCCCTTTCGCCCCACCCCTCCCTCTGCACTGGGTGTGTGGGGGTCCCCGTGCCCCTCCCCCTTCCAAGGTTTTGGGGGGGGTGGGGGGGTGGTGACCTGCCGCCCCTCCCTCTCCTCCGACGGGGCGGGGAGGGGAGGGGGGGAGCGATGGTGGGGGTCATCTGCGCGTTACTGCCGGGGGGGGGGGGACCGGCCGCGGGGCGCTGCTGTTTCCGCAGCCCGGGCTGACCCTCTCTGCCCTGCAGCGGCGGGGCTCTGGGGGGCACTGCCGCCCCCCGCCCGCGGGCTCGACGCCGAGATGTTCGCAGGGATAAGCAGGTGAGAGGTGCCCCCTGCCCCTCTCCCAGTCCCCCCCCCCCCCATCCCCGAGGATTAGGCCCCGCAGCCGCTGTTGGCATTTTTGCTGCAGTTCCTCGACGGCCGTTTGTAGGTCACTGTTGTCCCTTCCCACTCCAGACACCGGGATTAACGGGATGGGGGAGGCCGCTGCTGGGGGGAGAGTTGACGACCTGGGGGGTGGCTGTTGCCCCCCATTCCTGTTCTATGTCCCTGGGCACCCTCAGACCCCCTGCCCCCCCTGAGGATCCCCTGCTGCTGAGCTGATCCCCTCTGAGTCCCCCGAGTCCCCTAGTGCTCTGGCACCCCTGTTCCTGCATGTCCTGTTGTCCTGTTTGCTTCCCCCACCCAACTGCTCCCACTGTGACCCCCCTGGCAGTCCCCGCCACAGGTGTCGGTGCCACGTGGGAGCACAATGAGCAGTCCTCATGGTGGCACCAGGACAGACCAGCCTGCGTCCCTGTCGGCTGTGTCTGTGCCCACGGGCTGGCAACGCAAGGTGGAGGAGGGCTCTGTCTGCTACATCAGGTAAGAAGCAGCCCCCTCATCCACCCCCCAAACCCCGCTGCCTGGCTTCTGCTCACCCCTCTGCCACCCCCCCCCCTGCCCCCCTTCCCCCCAGCCCCAGTGGCACGGCACTGACCTCGCTGGAGCAGACCTGCACCTACCTACTGGCCGATGGAACCTGCAAGTGTGGCCTCGAGTGTCCCCTTGACATGCACAAGGTGCGGGGAAGGCTGCGCTGGGGGCACCCCCAGGACATGGCGGGGCTGCGAGGAACGGTCCTGGTTTCAGGAGGCAGGGGATGAGGTCTGCGGGGGGGTCCCTGTGGAGTGGCCGGTTGCCACTGTCGCCTGCCCTGTCCCTGCAGGTGTTTAACTTCGATCCGAGGGCGGCAGTGGCCGGGCAAGGGGCCCCAGGGGCCAAGGGACAGCAGGACATGACCAAACTCTGCAACCACTGCCGGAAAACAGTGGCCATGGCTGCGCTCTACCACAGCATAGAGGGGGGCCCTGGCCCCCGCCGCCCAGGCACAGGTACTGGGGTCCATGCTAGTCCTTGGTCCGTCCTTCTCTGAGTCCCTGCTGATGTCACCACTTGGTCACTCCTGTCCAGTCCCAGACCCTTCCTGTCTCCCTTGTACATTCTGGGTTTTCGCCACCCATCCCAGTCCCCTTGGTGCCCTCTCGGTTTCTCCGTATTTCCCAGTGCTCCCCCATTTTCTCTGTCACATCCTGTTATCCCTGCCATTTTTCCCATCCCCTGTCTTTCCAATCCATCCCAGTTTAGGGATAGGGGTGCCCAGGCCCTGCTGGTACCAGCTTGACCCCCATGTCTCCCCGCAGGTCCTGGCCTGACCCTGCTGTTTTCAGCTGAGGGGCACCCAGCACCGGCCCCTGGCACCGGCACCCCCCTGCCCAGCGCTGTCGGCAACTTCCCCAGGGTCCCCTTGGAGACAAAAACCTCGGAGGTCACATCTGCCCCCACGGGAACCTGTCTCATCGACCCACCCTTCCTGCAGCCCCACAACATTGTCTCTGGGGCTAATGGCATCCCCGAGAGCTGCTCACCTGCCAGCCCCTGCTGTGGCTTCCCCTTGCCCCTGCCAAATGTGGTGATGCCCCCCAGACACCCTGTGCCCCGGAGCCGGCTCCCCTTGGGCAGGACTGGAGAAAGTTCTGAGCCAGGGGGACCGAGGCTGTCCCTGTCGGCCACCACCAGCATCCCCCAGGCAGGTGAGGTAGATTCTCCAGTCAGCAGTGCCTTAACCGACCCCAGAAGCAATAACCCACCAGTGCCCTTAGTCGCTGTCCCCGAGGGCGGTGACTTTCTGGGGCTGCTGCCAGTGAGCATCCCTTTCTCTGCCAGCAGCCTGCCAAGCTCGGCCACCCAGGCCCAGCTGGGTAGCCCCAACCCCACGCCTGCTCCCAGCACTTTACCCCCCTGCCCTCTCCCCCACACCAGGGTGTGTTCTCTCCTGGGTGAGCAAGCCCTGGGCAGGGGGGCCCAATGGCGCACCGACCCCCAGGCCCTGGCAGCTTCCAGGGTGCCCCTGGAGCTCAAAGGGGCACCCCCTGCAGTGCCTGGGCAGCCTCTAGCAGCCTTGCTGAGCCTGCTGGGTGCTCGGGGCTGCTCCAGGGAGCAGCCGGTGGATCCCGTGGGGTCCAGCCTCCCCCTTGGTCCCCTGCCTGCCACCAGTGGCTCACCGTGCCCTGGTACCGGGCTCCTGCCCCCCGGCTGGGACATCACGGGGCAGCTTCTGGGTCTCTTCGGGCAGCTGACGGCGTCTTCTGAACTCACCTCAGGGACCTCCCTGCAGTCAAAAGCCTCTGGCCCTACCAGTGACCCAGGTATATGGGGCAGTGCCTGTGGGGCCAGGCAGCTGGTGGGGAGCAGGGTTGTGGCAGATGTCCCTCCATCAACTGGGGATGAACTCTACCCTGGGGTGGCTGCAGCAGTGGTGTTGGGGGTGGTTGCTGCCCACAAGGAGGCCCTTGTGGCTGTGGGGCTGGGTGGGAGATGGTGAGACCCAGTGGGATGTGGCCGTGGGTCTGTGCTGCGGGTGGTGGGATCTGGTAAAGTGCGATCATGGGTCTCACAGGATGTGTTCATAAGTTCATGCTGGGGACTGTGGGTCATGCGGGATGTGGTGGGACATGGTGGGATCCAGCTGTGGATTTGTTCTCATGGTTAGCGGGACATGCCTGTGGGTCTGGCAGGATGTAGAGGGTTGTGTCTGTGGGCCTGCAGCAGATATGGCCATGGCAGCTACATCTCTGACCCCATCCCCTGCAGGTGCTGCAGTTTCTCCAGGTGTCCCTAAAAGTGCTGTGGCTCCAGGGACTGGTAATAATGGGGAGAGGAGTGCTGGGGGGGTGCCAGGCTGCCTGCTGCCCCCTGCAAGCAAGCCCGGAGTCTTGGGGCAGGAGCAGGCAATGACATTGGGGGTCTCCCTGCCCCCAGGCCTCCTGGCCACGCTGCCCTTTTCGCTAGCCCTGGGCCAGCATGCACCAGCCAGTGGGGAGGACCACGAGGGGCCCAGCCTACCCTCCCTGCTGGCGGCCTCTCTGCTCCCACTGCCCCTCGGCATCCCCCTGCCTGCTCTGGACCTGCTGCCCTCACCAGGGATGCTGCTCTCTGCCCTGCTGCCCCTGCCCCCTGAGTCAGGGGGGGAGGGGTCAGGGGAGAGGGGCCCCGAGGGCTGCCAGATGCTGCCTGATCAAGTCTTCTCTGCGCTGCCTACCTTGATCAGCCTCCACCCCACGCATCCAGCCACTGGGCTGGCTACCTCTGAGCCTCCCACCACCACCCACCCGGTGAGAGAGCTCCCTGGGAAGAGAGGGGTTGCCCCAGGGGAGGGAGGAATGTGATGGGGAGGGGGTATTTGCCCCTTGCAGAAAGGAGGGTCATAAAATGGGAATTTGCCCCCAACTAAGGGATTGAGGGGGTGGGGTTGGGAGGAGGGGGCGATGAGTGAAGCCATTTTCTCTCTGTAGGGGAGAGGGTGATGGTACTTGAGGGGGGATTCCCATGTAGATGGGAGGTCTGAGATGTGTATTTAACCCTGGGAAAGAGGAGGGAATTTGCCTGCAGTGCAGTAGCAGGGGAACAGAGGATGAGGGAGGGCATTTGCCCCGGGGAGGAGACGGTGGGAGGTGCTGGCACTCAGGCTGGAGAGGAGTGGCTGCGCCCGGGGAGGAGGGTGAGGATATTTTTCTGTCCCTAGGAGAGCAGGGTATTTGCCCCAGGGAGGAGGGTGCTTGCCCCCAGGGCATGGGAAGAAGTTGAGGACACACTGGGGGTGACCCTGCTTCATATCTTGGGGATGCCCCCAACTTGCCCCTCTTGACAGCAGTCCAGCCTTGTCAGCCCTTCTGTGGTACCTACCTCGTCTGTTGCTCTCCCCACAACTACTGAGCCCCCCTGTGAGGAAGTCCGGGCCCCCGACAGTCCCACCAGTGCCCTGGAGCCCCATGACCTGCTGGGCTGCCCCCGGGGCAGCTCCCTGCTCAGCACCATGCTTCTGGGTGAGTGGGACTGGGGGTCCAGGTGCCTTAGGGGCATTAGTGGAGGGACTGCTTGGATGAGGAGTGCTGGGTGCCCAAAGGAGCACCAGGGGCATGCTGCATGCCACAGGGAGCAAGGAGTGGCCCTGGAAGCTGGGTGATATCTGCTGTCTTCCCCTCCCCACCCAGGCAAGGTACTGGTGCTGAGCCCCCTGCTCCAGAATCAGCCGCTGCTGCCCACCCTGGGGCTGTTGCTGGGCACAGGCTTCCCCCTCGGCTCCACTGGCTACCTGGCCAGCCTGCTCCAGAGCCTGCAGGTGGGTTGCTGGGGTGGGTATGTGAGGGGCAGGCAGGGCTGGAGGGGCCCTGTAACTTTGGGGGGGGTACATGTGGGGGTGGGGGGCCAGGGGTGTTGGGCAGTCATTTGTGAGGGGCATGGGAAGACACAGGAGAGGATGGGGGAGGCCTGGGGTTGTTGGAGGGGACAAAGAGGGGACTTGGGGACCACGTGGATGAGGCATGGGGTTGTTGGTGTGACATGGGGGCCCTGGGGAGACACAAAGGGTGAACTCATGGGCGTGGGGAAGATCTAGGGATGGGATGGGAAGGGGGGAAGGTATGGAGGTTGTATGGCACAAGGAGGGATGTGGGGGGCACATGGGTGGGTTTGCTGACTCTCGCTGTTCCCTGACAGCTGGGCCCCAGACTTGGCTACCCTGAGAAGTCAGTGATGCTGTTGGGTCCCAATGCCGGAGGCCCCCCAAGTGACTCTGCACCTCCCGGCCTCCCTGAGGGCACCCCAAGTGCCTTAGAACTCCCTGTGCCCTGTCCAGCTGAGCTGGGCAGCCCCATACCCAGTGGGGGTGCCCAGGAGTGCCCAACCTCACAGGCCCCCCTCAAGCAGGGCTGCCCACGGGCTGAGGGGCTCAATAGGGAGATGCAGTCCCTTTGTGGGCCCCCCAGCACCAAGAGCCCCCGGCGTAGGGCTGGTCGGGGGAGCTGGGGCGCTTGTCGGCATTTCAATAGGCAGGCGAGTGACAGGAGTGGGAAGGGGCTTCCCCCTGCAGCCTCCCTGGCCCCCCACTCTGCCTGGCACCACAAGAGGGATGTCGCGGCCACTGGGCAGCAGCTCAGAGTGGAGGAAATCAAGGTACTGGGGCCTACTGGGAGCTATTGAGGAATACTGGATTCTGCTGGGGGGATACTGGGAGCCCTTGGGTTGCATATAAGGATCAGTGGGGTGCCAGTGGGGGTGTACTGGGAGGTGCTGGGTACGACCTTTGGGTGCTGTTGTGGGTATACTGGGGGCAACTGCATGCCACTGGGAGGCATTTGGGAGCACTGGGAGTGTGTGCTGGGGTGGGGCATATCATGGGGGAGCAGTAGAGAGATATTGTGACTCACTGAGGACATTGAGGGGTGCTGGGAGGAGATGCTAGGGTGAAGCTAGGTCTGGGAGCTATAGGGAGGCATGGGTGGACTAGGAGATGCTGGAGTAGTGGGAACCCCCATGCTGACCCCCTTCTCATGCAGGGGTACTCTCCTCGGCTGCGCCCATCCTGCCGGGGCTGGAGGAGGAAGGCCAGGTGAGCACAGGGGGACAAGGAGGGGAGCCCTGCCACATTGTGCTCCCCCCCACACGTCCCACCTGATCCCCTGGTCCTTTCAGCATCCCCCAGACCAGTGCCTGCCTAGAGACTCCACAGAAGAAGGGGCTCAGCGCCAGCCCTGGGGCTGGCTCTGCTGTAAGTGGGAAGAAGGACAGCAAGGAGGAGTGTGGGACGGAGGGGGGAGATGAGAGGGGAAGGGAAACTGTTGAGTCCCCCCACCTCCTCCATAATTTCCCCCCCAGGCGGGCCTGGCTGTGGCCCGGTGCCCTGGATGCCCCATCAAGAACCGCCGAAGGAAGCTCCTGACGTGACAGTGCTGGTGTGGGGGCACCCTCAGCACCAACTGATGGAATATGGGGGTCACAGCTCCCTCGCCCCCCAGCGCTGCAGGCCACTGGCACTCCCAGCTTGGACATGTCGCGATCGCCTGGCAGTGTTTGGTGGGGTCTGAACTGGAGTGGGGGGTTAATCCAAGCACAGGGCCCCCTCCCCAGTTGAAGCACTTCTGAAGACATTTTCCATATGGGGTGGGTCACTGGTGAGCCCCCACCCCTGCCTTCCCTCAGGGAAGCACCCATGCTGGGGGGACAGGATTGGTGCTAGGGGACATACCCAGGGGGACCCCCTCTGCCCCAGGGGGCTGGCTATTGTCCGTTCCTGTCCACCCCCACCTCCCTGTTACCTCAGGCCCTGGGGGGGGTCATGGCCCCAAGGCCAATTCTGCTCAGGGTTAGTTTAGCATGACGTCCTCTGTCACCAAAAACGAGGTTCCCCCCCTTTCCCATCCCCTCTACCAGCAATAATCATTTACACTACCCTTTGGGGGGCCTGTGTGCCCTTGCCCTGGGTTGTCCCTGTCACCACACACACCCTCAGCTCCACAGGTGGTAACGAGATGTGTCACCCCCCTCCCCCGTGGGTTGCAGCTTTCCAACAGTGGATTTACTCCCCTGAGGAGGCCGTGGGGGTGGCAGGGAGGTCTATGCACCATTAAAAGCTGCATTTAAAACCCCAGGACTGGGCCCTGCTCATGCCCTGAGGTGATGCTAGCGTAGACGTCCTTTGAGCTGGACTGTCTGTTGGTATAAATTCAAATAGCAGGGGGGCACAGTGATCCCCCTGGGGTGGGAATGAAGGATGGGAGGATTCCCAGGGAGTTGCAGGGCTTTGGGATGGGGGACAGGGATGCCTGGGGGGCTCTTTCACTTTATGCAGGCTTGTGGCAGCCAACTTTTCTGCAATGGGCAAGTTTTCCCTCATTCTGTCTGTGATCTGTAGGGGCTGAGGGGGGAAGGAGTGTGAACGTGGGAGATAAGATGAGGATTCCATCCCATTCACCCCAGTGGGTGTTGGTGGGACTCACCTCTACCACAGTGTTCTCCGAGAGCATCAGCTCTGACCTGCCCAAACTGCTCAGGAACAGACTTTATAGCTGGGAGGACGGTGGAAGTTCGTCACCGGGTGGTGCCAGTGGCACTCCCAGGATGTCTCCAGTCGTACCATGTCATTGTCCCCAGCATCCCCTCTAGCCTTTTTTGAGCAGGCCCCAAGGCTCACCAGTCTCTTCTGAGGCGGTCTGTCCAGTTGGGGTGGAGATGGCAGTGGTGAGGTGGGCAGAGCAAGGTCAGAAGGTTTGTCCCCCACATGGGTTACTGTAACCCACCCTGCCATGCTGAGTCCTGCTACCAGAGTCACTGGCCAGTCCTGTTGAAGGGCTTAGGAGTCACATCGAGAGGAAGGGAAGCTGCTAGGTCACCCAGACTTGTAGCCTGTTACCCTGGGCTTGCTGATGCTATTGGACAAACCTGGAAGAGGAAGAGCTAGGGTGCTGCTCCAAAATACCAGGTGTGCCTGTGCTCTCCATGGAGTTGGCTCAGTGACCCAGGGTCATAGAATCATAAGAATGATTGGAAGGGACCTTAAAGATCATCTAATTCCAACTCCCTGCCCTGGGCAGAGATACCTCCCACCAGACCAGGTTGCTCCAAACCCCATCTGACCTGGCCTTGAGCCAGGGATGGGGCAGCCACAGCTTCTCTGGGCAACCTGGACTAGTGTCTCCTCACAGACTACCTTTCCCCAGGCCTCCTGCCTCACCCCACACTCATTGGCAGCATTGGGGTTGGTGACGAGGTGCTCCACAGAGATCACAGAGTAGTTTTGAGTTGATAGGGACCTTTCAAGTCCAACCTCTTCATTGACCTGGG
This sequence comes from Scolopax mira, assembly GCA_004320125.1. Classification (NCBI taxonomy): domain Eukaryota; kingdom Metazoa; phylum Chordata; class Aves; order Charadriiformes; family Scolopacidae; genus Scolopax; species Scolopax mira. The sequence goes on along the minus strand of BJBW01018526.1, from coordinate 4,652 downwards.
ATATCTTCAACTATATCAGGTTGCTCAGAGCATCATCCAATCTGGAAATGCCAGTGAACTTCTGCACGTGATGCCTGGCCTTGAGGCAGCCACGAGGCTCTGCTGCCTCTGCTCAAGCCCTTAAAGAAGCTGTTAAAGCAGGTAATGTTCACCATTTTGTTATTAATGATGAAGCAGAATCCTTTGTTGGAGAGTGTCTTAATGGGATGCTCAAACCCAAGATGTGTAGCTATTTTATAGCCCAGACCTTTTGCTACATTGAGGAGCTGTCGGAGCTGAGCCTCTGAATGTGATCACTTCACCCAGCCAGGGCTTGGAAAACTGGAGATAGGGGTATAGTTTGAAAGAATCTGAACCTTTGCTTCAAAAGAGAGATAATCTCAAGGTGTCAGGAACAAAAAAACTCTTCAGTCTAGCCAAACCCCTAGTCCTCTACTGCTCCTCAGAGGACATGCCTTACAGTCCTGTCACCAGCTTGGTTGCCTTCCTCTGGATGTGTTCAAGGACCTTCATGTCCTTCTTAAAGGGTGGGGGCCAGAACTGTACACACTGCTCCAGTTAAGACCACAGCAATGCTGCATTTGTTCAGTGTGCTCAGCAATGACCTGGATGAGGGGACGGAGTGTCTCCTCAGCAAGTTTGCTGATGATACAAAACTGGGAGGAGTGTCTGACACACTAGAAGTCTGTGCTGCCATTCAGTGAGACTTGGACAGGCTGAAGACTTGGGCGGAGAGGAACCTAATAAAATTCAACAAGGGCAAGCGTAGGGTCCTACACCTTGTGGGGAGTAACCCCATGCTCCAGTATGGGTTAGGGGCTGACCTGTTGGAAAGCAATTCTGCAGAAAGAGCCCTGGGAGTCCTGGTGGACGAGAAGTTGCCCATGGGCCAGCAATGTGCCCTTGCAGCCATGAAGAGCAATGGTCTTTGGTGGCAATTTAAGAAGAACATGGGCAGCAGGTGGAGGGAGGTCATTCTCCCCCTCAGCTCTGCCCTGGCGAGGCTGTAACTGGAGTCCTGGGTCCAGTTCTGGGCTCCCCAGTTCAAGGACAGGGAACTACTAGAGATAGTCTAGTGGAGGTTATGAAGATGACCAAGAGACTGGAGCATCGCTGCTGAGGACAGGCTGAGAGACCTGGGACTGAACAGCCTGGAGAAGACTGGGAGGGGAATCTTACCAGTGCTTATAAATATCTAAAGGGCTGTTGTCAAGAGGATGGGGGCACAAACTGGAACATGGGAAATTCCATCTTGACATGAGGAAAAACTTCTTTACCCTCAAGGGTGTCTGAGCTCTGGAACAGGCTGCCCAGAGAGACTGTGGAGTCTCCTTCTCTGGAGATTTTCAAAACCCACCTGGCTGCATGTCCTGTCTAGTCTGTTCTGGGTGACCCTGCTTTGGCGCTGGATGATCTCCGAAGGTCCCTTCGGCCCATACAATTTTGTGATAATCCCCTCTTTTGACCGTCTGGTTGTGCTGTCCTTAATGCACCCCAGGATGTGGTTTGTCCTCTTGGCTTTTTGAGAAGAACAGAGAGCCCCTACATGCTCAGAAGAATGGTTGTTTTTTCACAGGGAATAAACCATCAGTCTTAAAAACCTGCCACTGCCCTTGGATAGCTATTATGGCCTGAGAAACCCGTAACAATTTATTCTCATTTAGACAACTATGCTATCATCCAATGACCCCTCGCCAGGAAGGGGAATTGGGGAAAAACCAAGGAACATAAAGGTTGAAATATAAATAGATATTTATATAGGATAAGACTAGATAATTAACAATAATAATAAAGAACCAGTATTGATTATGATAGTAATAAGATACACAAGGACTATACTCGGCCTATCCCATCAATGGAAGCTGGTCCCTCCCCAGGACCAGCCACTGTGGGACCCTATGAGTGCTGGGGCTTTGGAAGGAAGGGAAGGGCTCAGGGCTCCAGGGCAAGGAGTTCTCAGGGTGGCAGCCACTAAGGGAGAGAACTCCTTAGCAAACTTTCTAATTTCTATGGAATGTGCCATTCATGGAATGGAATAACCCTGTTTGCAGCTTGGGTCTTCTGGCAGATGTTAAACTCCTGGCAGGAGGTAGTTTTGTGAGAATTTATAAACATAGAATCAACCAGGTTGAAAGGGACTTTTCAGATCATCAAGTCCAACCATCAACCTAACATGATAAAAGCATCACTGAACCACATAGCTAAGCACTGCATTTACTTGTCTTTTAAATAGCTTTAGGGATGATGATTCCGCCACTTCCCTGTGCAGAAAACCCTTGCAGTTTAAAATTTTTTCCTAATATCTCCACCTGGCCCCCACCTCTATCCTCACCTCCACGCACTCCTTTCAGGGAGTTGCAGAGAGCAAGAAGGTCTCCCCTCAGCCTCCTTTTCTCCAGGCTGAACACCCCCACCTCCCTCAGCCTCTCCTCACAAGGCTTAATTTCCAGACCCATCACCAGCTCTGCTGCCCTTCTCTGGACCCACTCCAACCCCTCAATGTCTTTCCTGTAGTGGGGGGGGCCTGTGCTGGGTTGAGGCTGCTCCAGGTCATTGAAGTGTAGAATGCTTTGAGTTGGAAGGGGAACTTTAAAGATCATCTAGTCCACCCTCAGTGCCATGGGCAGGGATGTTTTTCACTAAATAAGTTGCCCCAAATCCTGTCCACCCTGACTTTGAACACTTCCAATGATAAGGCAGCCACAACTTTGCTGGGCAATATGTTCCAGTGTCTCACCACCCTTATCGTAAACTATTTCTTCCTTATGTCTGAGCTAAACCTACCACATTTCAGTTTAAAACCATTGCCCCTTGGTCCTGCCACTGAAGATCTTGGTAAAACATCTCCCTCCATTTTTCTCCTAAGCCCTCTCTATATATTGAAAGGCTTGCCCAGTCTTCTCCAGGCTGAACAATCCCAGCTCTCTCAGCCTGTCCGCGTAGGAGAGGTGTTCCAGACTCTGGGCCCACTTCAACAAGTCCATGTCTTTCCTGTGCTGAGGATTCCAGAGCTGGACACAGTAGTCCAGATCGGGTGTCATGAGAGTGGAGCAGAGGCACAGAATCCCTTCCCTCCACCTGCTGGCCACATTTTTTTGAATGCAGCCCAGGATCTGATTTGCTTTCTGGGCTGCAAGTGTAATGGCTGGCTCATATCCAGCTTTTCATCCACCAGGATCCCCAAGTCCTTCTGCTCAGGACTGCTGAGTTTCTGAGACAGAATCAAAGTTAATAAGAAACAAATCTGAGTTCCTGTATTTCTTGTTTTGCTTGGCAAGGTTTTGGTAGCAGGGGGCTACGGGGTGACTTTGTTGTGAACCTGCTAAGAGCTTTTTCTATATCCAATAGAGCCAGCACCAGCCTGCTCCAAGATGGACCTGCTGCTGGCAAAGGCTGAGCCAATCAGTCATGGTAGTATCATCTCTGTGAGAACATATTTAAGATGGGGAAAAAACCAAACTGTGCAACAACGTGCAGCTGAAGAGAGGACTGAAAATACATTAGAGGAGCAACTCTGCTGGCACTAAGGTCAATGAGAAAGAAGGAGGGGGAGGAGATGCTCCAGGAGCTGGAGCAGAGGTTTCCTTGCAGCTTGTGTTGAAGACCATAGTGAGACAAGATGTCCTTTTGCAGGCCATGAAGGTTAATGGCGAAGCAGATACCAAACTGCAGCCTGTGGAGGATGCCACACCGGAGCAGGTGGATGCCCAGTGGAGGCTTGGGACCCCCCACCAAGGGAAGCTTGGATGGAGAAGGCTCCTGACAGGACCTGTGGACCCATAGAGAGAGGAGCCCATGCTTGAGCAGGTTTGCTGGCAGCACTTGTTACCCAATGGAACACTCACACTTGAGAACTGACATTGATAACAATAACCGACATTGAGAATGGATGTCAACGAGCAATGTCAATGACCAACACGACAACTGACATTGCACTGGGAAAAATGCAAGATGTCAGTGTTAAAAGTCCTCTCACATTTTCCCCTTGACAAACAATGTTAAGACCAATGTTGACTCAACTCAATTGCCATTGTCAATGACCACTGTTGATGACCTACATCAACATCGACATCAATGACCAACCTTGACACACATATTGATGCTGTTGACCAGTTTTGATGACTGGCATTGATAACAGACATTGAGAACCTACGTCACTGACTGACTTCACTGACAAATGTCTACAACCAATGTAGACTCAATGACTGATGTTGACAACGGACATTGACTTTGATGTATGATGTCAATGACTGATGTCAATTATGTTGATGACAATGTAGACAGCCCACACTGATGTCAATAACTGATGTCAAAGATGGGCTTTGACAACTGATGTTGGTGATGGACCATGACAACTGATGTTGATGAGTGGCAGTGATGTCAATGACCAATATTTAAGACTGATGATGTTGTTGGCTATCATTGATGACAAATGTTGATATCTGACATTGTAATTAACAGCAAAGATTAGACATCGTCAATGTCTGTCTGATGTTAATGACTAACATTGACATTGTCCTGGTTTGAGGTAAAACAGAACTAATTTTCTATTCAGTAATTTTACTTTTCCAACTGGGCCTCTTCTAACTAACTAAGCTCTGAAATTAACAGCATATTGTTCAGAAAACTGTTCACTCTCACAATGATAAGAC
>BJBW01018525.1:17906-39951 GCA_004320125.1 Scolopax mira | reverse complement strand
CGTGGGGTCTCTAACGCCCCGCTGGCGGCAGCTCATCTTTCAAAAACTCATTTGTAGGCAGACACCTGGAACTGATAATGTACATTTATCTCTGCGGCATCGTTTTCGAGTCGATGGTCGGTGTTTTCTAAGCGGTAACAGCCACAAAGGTGACAAAAGCCAATTAAATACAATATTTTCAGCAGCTGGAATGAAAGCCTGCTGAAATATGTATGTGGAAGCTCCTTTGCTTTCTTGTCTCCATCAGATCCCACCGATCTCTCGCATTAACCGTCGCTGAGCAGTGGCCTGAGAAATCCTGTGCCTGCTAGAAATGAACCATTGGATAATCCCGTCTGGATTCGGGTTGGGGGGGGGTCAGGGAGAGCCCATTTCCAGGCAACTTCTGGTTTGTTATTTGGGAAAAGAGTTTTCTTCATCCAGGGAAGCTTTTCCGTGTTTTGGGCTGTTGGGCAGTTATTTTAATTCTTTAAAACGCGGTACCTCCAGCTCAGGCACTGGCCTCCTCAGCTCCTCTTTATCCATTGTAGCTCCAGGGAATTCAAAATAAGGATTTGCTCCACGTTGTGCTTTGGTGAAAGGGGCAGAAAAGTGGATCAGGGTGGGATGTTGATGGTCTGGCTCCTGCGGGATAAACCAGAAGGTGACATTAAGGGAATTGCCTCGTTCTTACCCAAATTCCACCTTGTTTAAGGCACACAAACACTCAAGCAAGACCAGGAGCTTCTCTTGGGCTGGTTCTTCCCCGAATCCATAAGTCACCCAGGGTCACCTTGTGTCACATCCTACTGGGTTTGCCCTGAGCAGTTTGGGGTCACTGGTCCCCATTTTTTCCAACCCCTCCAGCTCAGCTGGTGGCCCATGGGGAGGTTCGCTGCTGGGAATGCCCAATTCTGGAGGTTTTTTCCAGACCAAACACCCAGGAAATTACCTGGGACCCCCCAGGATAAGGCATATGGGTTTAAAAACCCCTTTTAATGGCATTTTATCTGCACGGTGCTGCATGCAGTGACGTGGTTTGGCTTTCTTCATGTGGGCTCTGCTGTTACACACCATCCAGCAGGGAATTGGGGCCGTTTGCTTTTCCAGATGCCGCTGCCCCATCCCCATCATCTGCTGTGTAACCTCATCCACCAATCCCTGGAAAACGTGAGATTTTAAATTTTTTTTTAATTTTTAATTTTTTTTTAAAGCTTTGGAGTTGAGCTGCCTGGGCACGTCAGGAGCTTTGGAGATGTTTTACCTTCTTTCAGCTTGGGGTGTGCGTCCCAGCCGCGGCGGCAGCGCTGCCTCATTAAGGGCTCTAATGAATGAACTCCCCGAGTGGGTTCTAGACCCGTCCCCGGAGCGGGGAGAGGAGCTGAGTGATGCTGAAGTGGGTCCGGGGCAGTTTGCCTGCAATTCCCTCCCTGGAAAAAGCAATTTCTCTGCATTTTCAGGCTGCCTGGCGTTGCTGTGCTTTCCTACAGCTGCCGTGCCCAAAACCTTTATCAGGTTTTCCTCCCACACACTGTGTTTTTTTCCTCCCCCCACCCCGCCGTGAGCGTGGGATTAGGTGCTGGAACCAGTAGCTCTCCACGACGACGTGGTCTGCTCCCTCCTGGGTTGGGACGGCGTAAAATAGCACCAAAAAGGGGTTTATTTCTCCTATTGCTTTTTTTCACAGCCAGCATTTTGGAGGGGCGGCGTGATGGGGGGCTCTGCTGGGCAGGATCCCAGGGGAGTCGGGGCTGTCCCCGTGGCTGCATGGAGGCGAGAGAATGATGATTGCCCAGGACTGCTTTGTCTGAGCAGATTAATCCAGCTGGTGCCTGGGGTTTTGTTTTTCCCCGTCCTGTCACTGTCTGTTGGCAGGGTCGGGATGGGAGCCACGAATCCGCAGGGAAACGGGGGGACGGGGCCATGTCCCATCATACGTCCCTCAAACAAAAGCTCTCGTTCCTGGGGAACCCGGGGGGAGGAGAGGGGACGAGTGAATAATTCATCCCGCAAGTGATAATACGTGCCACTGGAAACTGCAAATTAATCATTTAAATTTTGCCTTTGGAAAGGCAAAGGCTTTTCGGTCGGGGTAATAATTAGGAGTGATCTGGCCTCGTTAGTTGGTGTCTTCTGCTTGGCTGCACCGGGCGTAAAATGAGGTGAGGTCCTGTTTGGCCAATGGGACTTTGTCACAGCTTCTGTTGGCATTGGGATCTCCAAGAGAATGGCCAAAGGGCTGCCTTCAGGTCAAGCACGATGATGGTCCATGACACTGTACGTCTCAAGGGACCCCTGGGTGTTCGTTCCATCCACCCCACGACCCCCTGCTGCTCCCCAGACCCTCTTCACCCCCACCTTTGGAGGACAAGGACTTCTCCACTGTTCTCCCCCACCATCCTGGACCTGCCTGAGCCCAGGGAGCTGCGTCCCACCTGGGGGAGCTGAATCAAAGCCAGACTCTAACGAGCAGCAGTCTTTTATAATAAACCCTGGCTTGATTTGTTCTGATTAATTAGCAGGGCAGCTGTGATGGGAGCTGTGTTGACCAGGAGATGCAGGTGTGTTGGACAGGGATGGAAGACCCCACACGTGGTAATGGGGTGATTCATGGGGCACCTTTCTGTCTTCTCACCACCTTTGAGGGCACTGGGGCTGGGGGCTTTCAGGGATGATATCCCTGGTTTTGTTAAAAAAGGGGATAAATATCTTTGTAAAATGACTTTAACCTCCTGCTTGCTGCTCTCATGATGGTGGATGCCCAGAAACCTGAAAATCACTGAATTCTGGTAATCTCTGCACTTTCTTGCACGTTAATGGCAAAATGATGTTACCTGGGGGGAACTGGAAGTCAGTCTTGGGGGAAAAACCTTCGAGTTTGAATAGTGGCGACAGGGACATGCTTAAACTCTCATCGAAACACAAACCTCATTATAGCAAGATTAATTTCCCACTAGGAACTTAATAGTTCTTCAAAGAGCGGGATGAATAATTGATGACACGTTGGCATCCATCGTACCTTCCTCAAGGAAGCCTCTTCATTTGCTGACCCGGGAGAATTCACTTTGGAAACCCTCGTGGGAGGGGAAGGTGTCGCTCCCGGCCCCGGTAACGGGAGCTGCTGGGGCTGGGGGTGGTGCTGGGGCACGGGGGGGTGAAGCACTGAGGGACCTGAAGCTGTCACAACGCTTGGTGTTACCAAGGAGAAGGGTTTGGGCAGCCCTTTGGGAGCCCAACAACATTGCTTCGTTTACCCAGAGGGTGATTTTATGGTCCTGCGTGGCACAGGGTGGGCACCCTCATGCAAAGGGTGCTCTCGGCATTGCAGGCTCTTCCCTCCGCTCACAAAGAAAGGCATTTACTGCCCTTAAATCCTTAATTCTTGCTGTTTCTTTCAAAGCTCTGCAGGCAGGAGAGCTCTCCTTCTCTGCCCCAGCAATCCCACAGCCCCGGCGGCAGCACTGTGGTGTTACTGGTTTGCTAGAAGTTATTGACAAACCATGGTTTTCCTCTAAATCTTCTCCCTCTCTCCAAGGCCAAGGCTTTTGCCTCCGCTCAGACTGTGGGATCCGTGAGTTGCTGCTTGTTTTATTGTCACCACAGATCCTCTTCCTTCTCCTCCTCTTCCTCCCCTGCCCAGGGGAGCCAAGCTGCATCCCCAGGGGGAGTTCCCCTTCCAATTTTTAAGGCAAAGACACCCCTGGGTGGGCACGACCTTGAGGCACCATGTTTTCTTTCTTCCTGAAATTCTGCCAAGGTGCTGACAAACTGATTTGGAGAGAAAAGTGAACGTTGTTCAGCGGATTCTTTTTTTTTTTTTTTTTAATTATGACTTTCCTGTAGGATACTGTTCTCTGGCCGCTGCCTCTTGTCTTGCTCAATAACCCAGGGGGGGAACTTACCTCTGTCATTTATCGAGGCCCCGGGGGTGATGCTCGCTCTTTACTCGTAGGGATTTCTAAGGAATCTGAAGGGCTTTTAATTTTCAGTCGTGTTTGCAAACAGCCCTTCTCCCGAGGGCTACGAGTGGCTCCCGCGGCGGCCATGGAGCTCGTTTCATGGCGGAGAACAGAGCTGGGGAGGGCAGGAGCTCGACGAGTCCCAGGAAACCTAGACCTTGGGTTTTCAGGAAGGTTTTTGTGGCTGCTGATGAGGGCTGGGATCCCTGCCCTGGCTGCATAAGCTGCCCCGAAGAGGATTTAAAAATCACAGCCTGCTTCACACCCCCCCTCCAGCTTCTTTCAGCTTCCGAGCTCTTGCTGACGCGGGCTGGGGGTGACAAGGGAGAGGTTTGATGGGATGGGGATCAGCCGTTCCATTTTGCAAGTTGATTTTTTGAATTTAAGGCTCGGGTGGTGTTTGCTGAGGGGGACGGGCCCCGCCGTGTGAGCCTGGAATCGACCGCTCCGGGCAGGGCTGGGGCTGGGGCTTCTTGGAAAATAGAAATATAGAGCAAAGACCCAGCGCTGTGGGCAGAGGCAGAAAGCGATTTTGGATGGGGGGGGAGTGGACAAACCCAGATTTCAGTCCCAGAGAAGCTGCCCGGGTGAGTTCAGTCACCTTTAGTTTCCCAACTCGGGCGTATTTTGGGAGTTTCCTATCCCAGCAGCATCCGTGGTACCTGAGCAGCGATTCCGGGCTGGCTGGAGCCCTCTCTGTTAATGACCTTTAATGACCTGATTGCTAATTCCTCTCCCCCCCAGCTGTGTAATCCCCCAGCACTAAGACAGGAGTCTTGGCAGTGACCTTCCAGCACGGTTATTGCTTTGCAAGTGGAGGTTTTGAAGCTTTTTTTCCCCTCTTTTCCCAGGAAAGCAGCAGGGAGGAGAGCATGCCCGTGCCGGGGGCGCTGCTGAGGGAGAGGTTTGCAGCTGATCCCCAAATTGGCACAGGATTAGTCTGATCCCCGGATGATGCCTTATCAGGATAAAGCGTCTTGAATTGTAAAGCCAAGGAAGCCCGAGAGAGGCAAAATCCCTTTGGTTAGGTTAAATAGAAGCTGAGATTGGCCATGTTTTTCTTTCTTTGTTCTGTAACTCAGCAGAGAGAGGCTGAATTAACACCCCGGCCTGGTGCCTTCACCGGGCGAGCTCACCAGCTAACGGGGTTCTGCGGGGCCACCAGTTCTCCCAGCTCCTTTCAGGAGGGGCTGACAACAGCTCCAGCCACTGAAAAGCCCTCTCCGATGTGGAAAGGTTTCCTGTGGGACATGTCTCCCACCCCCTTTCACATCCCAAGCTGAGGAGGCTTTTGCTTGCCCTCCGCAGGGTGGTGGCCACTGTAGATCCTTCTCCCTAGACTCAAGGTCTCCCGGTGGCCACCGTAGATCCTTCAGTCACTCAGGGTCTCCCGGGGCTGTGCTCTTCTCTGTCTTTGCTGGTGGCAGAGCCAGAAATCACCCAGGGCTCTTTATTTTTCATGCTGATGCTTGAGCTTTCAAGGGGTGAGAGATCTGCTCTCCCACACCCATCGTCGCTGACCTCTTGTCCCCGTCATCCATTTGCAGGACCTTCAGCGCAGCAGATCTCTGAGTGGTTGACACAGAAACATTAACCTTTCTGGTTTTTGTGTCTTTTCTCCACCTGAAGAAGCCACTCGGGCTATTTATAATTTGCCTATGTGCAGAATTCCTGAGTGAGGGGCTGCGGCCGGAGGGCTGAGCTGGCTGTGAGTGTGGGCAAACCGGCAGCAGGCTCTTTCTGTTGGTTTTCTGTGGAAATCTGTGTCTCTGCCTGATTTCCCACAAAAGGGAGGGGGTTTGGGCTCTGACATCTTCTTTGAAAGGGGCTGAACCCTCGTTATTGAAGCAGTGCAGTTATGGAGTGATCTTGGCAGGCTTTTTTAAATGAAATATTGGGAACCAATCTCAGCAACGGACTGAGTGCCTCACGCGGAGCCTGAATTCTGTAGAATTCAAGGCTTCCCCAGGCTCAGCAGGGACTGTGGGGTGTCCTGGGGTCCCTCCTGCTTCTGGACCACGTGTGACACCAGACTCGCTTGGCCGTGGGTTCCCGTGGGATGCTCTGGGCTCAGCAGCCTGATGGTCATACTGGTCCTGCCCCAGCTCTCGTGTCACAGAGTCATAGAATGATATGGGGTTGGAAAGGACCTCTGGAGATCATCTCCTCCAACCCCCTGCCAGAGCAGGTCCCACAGGAACGTGTCCAGATGGGTTGGAATGTCTCCAGAGGAGGAGAGACCACCACCTCTCTGGGCAGCCTCTGCCAGGGCTCTGCCACCCTCACAGAAAAGAAGTTCCTCCTCATGTTTAGATGGAACTTCTTATGGTCAGGTTTGTGCCCATTTCCTCTTGTCCTGTCCCTGGGCACCACTGAAAAAAGACCAGCCCCATCCTCCTGACACCCCCCCTTTAAGTATTTATAGGTGTTGATCAGATCCCCCCTAAGTCTTCTCTTCTCAGACTAAAAAGCCCCAAGTCCCTCAACCTTTCCTCATTAAGAGAGATGCTCCAGGCCCTTTATCATCCTTGTGGCCCTCTGCTGTCCCGTCTCCAGCAGTTCCCTGTCCTTTTTTGAACTGGTCACAGTGCTGCAGATGGGTCAGAGTAGAGGGGCAGGATGTCCTCCCTCCACCTGCTGGTCACATTCTTCCTGATGCCCCCCAGGATGCCATTGGCCTTCTTGGCCACCAGGGCCCATTGCTGGCTCATGGTCACCCTGTTGTCCCCCAGGATTCCCAGGTCTTTTTCCTCAGAGCTGCTCTCCAGCAGGTGAACACCAACTGGTCCTGGTGCAGGGGGTTATTCCTCCCCAGGAATAAAGCACTTGCCCTGGTTGAGTTTCTTGTGTCCTTTTATGGGAAGTGGGGACCAGGAGAAGCCCGTGGCCGGAGGCTGTGGTGTCACCTCCTCCTCTCCGTGCATCTCCACTGGGCTGCAGCTTCCACGGCTTCTCCCTCTCCGAACAAGCAGTTCACTACGCACCATCTGTTGATTTTAATTCCCCATAATTTGTTTCCATGTCTGTGTGATTTGTACTTTCATTAATTGTGCTGCTGTTTCTTACTCCGTGAGACTCGCCTTGCAGCGGGGAAATCATTGTGGTTTTTTTCCCCCCCTCTGTCAAAAGCTGTTTTGGTTATTCACACAAATTAGCCCTTCTGTCCTTGGATTTTTTGCTCTCTGGGCCAGCCTTGCTTAAAAAAAATCTTTGGGAAGAGTTGTGCCAGAGCCATTTGTGCAGGATTTCGTTACATCCTCGGGGCCGTGTGGAGCACAGCTATTAAATGGCTTTAAAAAGGTTTTCTTCCAAAGTTTGCTTACCCTGCAGAGAGGAAACCTTGAAGCAACCCTATTGCAGCCCCCCCCCCCGGCTGTGCTTCTGCCCCTGAGGCTCCCCAGCTCCGGGGTAGTGGGGGTGGCACGGGGAGCACTTTGCACAAGAGCTTTGCACAAGAGCATGATCCCTCCCGGGGCTGGCGTGTGCCTCAGTTTCCCTGGCTGGTTCTCCAGGTAGAGTTGTCACCCAGGCGTGGTGGCTTAGGGACAATTTGGAGTCCCGTTGTCCCGTAGCCACGTACTGGGGGGGGTCTTTTTCCCTCTCTCCATCCTGAACCTGGGGTCAGGGCTCTGAGGAGCCGTCGAGTGTTTCGGCTCCCCCCGCTCAGCCTGGACTCGAGGATGCAAATGCCGTGATTATCCCAGTTAGTGCTGCTTTTTATGGTTCCGTTTCCAAGGCAACTGGAAATTCAGAAGACCACAAACACACGCGGGGGGTCCTCTCTTCTTCTGCACCCTGATCCTCCCCTACACAGGTAAACACTCCCCGTGACATTTTCAACCTGGTGGGATGCTCATCCGAATGGTCCCCGCCGTCCCCTCGGGGGGGTCATCGCTTCCTTTGAAGGCTGTAAAACCCAACCAGTTCCACAAAGAGCTTTGGGTTTGTTCTTGGAATTGTTTTTCTGCCCTCCCCCCCCACCCCTCCACTGGGGGGGGGGGGAGATACCAAAACCAAAAATGGGAATTCATAACAAAGGGGAAAAAAGTGGTTGGTTTTGGTTTGTTGGTTTTTTTTTTTTTTTTTTTTTTCTGCCTCCTGACAATAAGATTATTTTGTTTCTGGGAGGGATGAGGGAGCTGCGGGGGGTGGTGGGAGGGAAAGGAAAGTTTGAGCAAAGGCAGGAGGGGAGTGGGAAGGAGGGAGCAGTTTATCCCTGAGGAGCTGCAGGGAGGAGGCGGGGGGGGGGATCCAGGTCTCCTCCTGGGAAGGCTCCTCGGCTGGTTTTCTTTGGGGTTTATGGGAATAACCCCCATCTAAAATGACAGGGTTAGTGCCATCTGAAATAATCCACAAGGTGGGAATTTTCTCCTGGAGTTTGGGTTTCTTTCTGCTTTGGGAGACCGTCTGTCCAGGCGCTGGGCTGGGATTTGCGCATGGGGAGACCAGAATCGGGGGGGTGTGTGTCTGTGTGTCTCTGTGTGGGTGGGTGTGTGTGTGGAGGGGGGTGTGTGTGTGTATGTGTGTGTTTGTGTGTGTGTGTCTCATTGTGGGGAGCCCGGTCCTGGTTTAGCTCAGCTCCCGGGTGCTCGATGGGGGAAGTGGGGGTTTGGTTCTTCTGCAGCCCCCCCGTGGCACCCGTTGTCTGCATCTTGCAGGGGTGGCTTCTCTGCAGAGAGTTTTACCCCCCACCCAAGATCCTTTGAGCTGACTTTGCTCTTTTGTGCTGCTATTTATTAAAACAGCATTTCAGCTTGAGGGGGGGGGTGTGGGGTGGGATCTTTTTCCCCTGCAGCACCCTCATAAATACAGAAATCTCTCCTTTCTCGGTTGTCTTCCTCAGAAACTGTTAATCTGGGGTCAAGTGGGGAATTACCCGGGGCAGGCTCTTGCACTGAGCTGAGAATAAATGAATTTAGATTAAAATGAGAAGGGTAACAACCTGCCCGGAGCCCTGCTCTCCTGCTCAAGCCAGTCTTTGCCCCGTGGAAGCGCAGAAGGAGGGACGGTCCCGGGGCTGTCGTAGGGTTTGACCTGACTGTTTTGGTTTTGTGGTTTGTTTTTTTTTTGCCTTTCTGTTTCAGAGGGTCTGGCAGTGGGAGTTGGATTCGGGGCCGTTGGAAAATCAGCATCTGCCACCTTCCAAAGCGCCAGGTGAGTCCCGACGTCGCTCAGTCCTGCTCAGAGCATCTTGTGGGGGGGTGGGAATTGGGCTGGAGGAGCTGCCTGGGCTCTGGAAGAGCTGCTGGCACCTCTTGGTGGCTGCTTGGCAAACAGCATCCTCCTGCCGAGCTCCTCGACCTGCCCTTTCCAAAGGCTTTTCTTTTTCTGGTTGAATTTTACACATCAGGTCCCCATCGCCCCACCTGGGCCAGACCCACGCGGTGGGTTCCATGGTCTGGGGACCCACGGAGCATCCAGCCCGTAAATAACCTACCCTTAGGGCTTGGGTTGCTTTGTCTCAGCCACTGTGGTCCTGCTGGAGGATCCGTGGGGTCCCAGGGCTGGGTTTGGAGCCCTCTGGCTTGTCCAGCCCTTTCTGTGGCCGGGCACAAGCCGTGCTCACGAGGACCCTGCCAAGACACGAGCAAAACCTTTGGTACCCGATGCCCCGTTACACCCTGCCCTGGGCATTTGATGGCAGCAGAGGCCATCCAGGAGAGATGTGGGGAGAAAAGCGGGATACATCAGCTCTAGACACCACATTTCTCTACCCTTTTGTAAGAAAAGGCTCTTCAAAAAGTCCACAGAGGCTCTAGAGATGCTTGAACAAAAGGACTTCTCTTTTTTGTTTGGGTTTTTTTTTCCCTCTCGTCAGCTGCTCAGTAGAAGCTGAGAAGCCAGAAGCAGCTGGTTCTTTCTCTGTATTTACAACGGCATTAATCATGTTGGATGAAAGGTGGAGTCTGTGCCGGGAAAATACCGATGCAAATTTAGTCAGCTGCACGAATTGAGGCAAAATAATTTCATTGCCACCGACCTGTCTGTCACTGTCACCTGAGGGCAGCCCAAAAATCGCTCGGTTGCAGCCGCTCCGCCGTGAAGCCAGTTGGAAGCAGCCAAGGGTAAAACTTGGGGGGGACACTCATTTGTGTCCTGGGGGCTTGAAAACCAGCGCTGGGATTGTCCTTGAGGTGAGGTCACGTGAGAAAGGGAGCTAAAGGCAAAGCCAACCTCAGCTCCCGGAGGACACCGCAGTCGTGATCCCCCTCGTGCCCCTTAGTTTGAATTAGGGTTTTAATGAAGGAGCTGCCTCTCGGGAAGACTCGTTCCTCCAAACCCTGCGTGGTGCACAAGTGTTGATGAAGGCTCTGAGGCACTGGGGGCCCGAGCTAAAAGACACAGGGGCCTGGGGTAGCTCACCGTGGCTGGTGGCTGTCCCCAGGGCTGGTTGTCACTTGCCCACGCCACCAGAGGACCTTCCTTGTGCTCGGTGAATCGGTGCCCGGGGAAGCTCTCCCTGCTTGCATTGCTGGGAAGGAGCCTGAATTATTCCAGCTCTCTGGGGTCCTGGTGAGACAAGGATCCCCCAGGACTGTTTTCAGAGCCACGGGTTTTGCAAATAAGCAGCGAGTTTGCAGAGAGACCCTGGAGCATCTCAAGGTCCCTGCTTGTCCCCTCCATCCGACACCATCCCAAGTGCTTTGTTTTTCCCACGTAGGGCCGTGATGCTCCCTGTTTTTTTGGGGTGAGTTAATACCCCCTTCCTGATACCCTGCAGAGATCCCTGCAAGGGGTGTGATGGTTTATTGATGGGAGTGTTGTTAGGGTGATGGTTGGACTCGATGATCTGGAATGTCCCTTCCAGCCGGGACAATTGCATGATTCTATGAAATCCTGGTGGTTGGGGGGTTTCTCGGTGCTGCCCCTGTGATGGCTGGGTGCTGTGGGGCACGACAAGGGTCTGCTTTTGGGCTTTGAAACACAGTAGGGCTGGCTGTACTGCAGAGAGGGGGCTGGCTGGGAGCCACTGTGGCCAGTAAGAACCAGCACGGATGGCTTAAGCAGGCAAAGACTCCCAGATGATGGTCCGGTTCATTGGGATGCTTTGGGGTTTGGCTGAAAAGCAAATAAAGGATGGTTGGGAAGCAGCGTGGGATTCTTGCCTTTTTAAAACACCCGGTGCTCTGCGTGTGCGTGCATCTCCTCTACCATTCCCTCACTCTCTGCGCTCCTGCCCCTTATGTCTGGGCTGGCAGGATCCCCCTTCCCTCCACCCCAGATCCCCAAAGCTTCTCGGTGCTTCCTGCCAGGCCCCTGCCCACACTCCTCCGCGTTTCTTTGCTGCCACCGGGTGTGCAGGCTCCGTTCCTGCGATCTGGCTCCTCCACAGCTTCTCTCCTTTGCTGCCAGGGCTTGCCCTTGGGATTCCAGCCCTTCTCCTGGGCGAGTTGTTTCATTTATGGCTTGTGGAGTGGGCTGGGGGGAGAGTGGGGGGGGTGGGAAACCCGCTTTGTTTGGCCTGGCTGGGGATGCTGGGGATGCTGCATCCCTGCTGCAGAGCATCCCTCCCTCCATCCCTCCCTGCTGCAGAGCATCCCTCTCTCCATCCCTCCCTGCTGCAGGACCACAGTTCTCCTGCCCAGCTCCTCACCAGGATGAAAGCAGGGAAATAGCAGCTCAGGACAAAGCTGCTGCGGTGACAGGAGTGAGATCTGGAGCGAGTGTGTGCCCGGGGTGGAGGGGCAGAGCCCCCCTGCAGAGGAGCTGTGCCCAGGGAGGGGGAAGGTCCCCTCCAGATGTGAGCAGGGAGGCATGAGCCGCTCCTGGCTGCCTTCCAGGCAGGAAGGTAAAGAGAAGGGCAGCCATGTCTTAAAAAAAGCTGGTTTACTTCCCCCCTTCTTTGCACGCTGTAGCGTGGGGTGGGGGGAGGAAACCCTCTCCACCTTGTGTGGCTGATTTAACAGGAACCAGATGGGGCTGGAGCTGCTGAGATCAAGACGGGCCTGAATTTGTGCTTCCTTGGGCTGCTCTGGGGGTGCTGAGCAGGCAGGGGTGCCTGGGGGTCCTCCTTTCTCCTGTTCCCCAGCCCTCACCATCCCTCTTGTGCCCTTTTGGGGCTTGGTTCAGGCTTTGTTCCCATCATAAAGGGGGTGTGAGCCCCACGGTGCAGCTTTGGGCAGCAGGGACAGAGCATCCACCAAGGACAGGAGTCTGGGAGGGGATGGGGGTCCCCTGGGGACCTGGATGTCCTCTCTCCTTCCTTCTCCTGCTCCCCTGCCCTCACCATCCTTCTCGTGGCCCTTTGCAGTTTGGTTCAGGCTTTGTCCTCATCACAGAGGGGGTGTGAGCCCCACGGTGCAGCCCTGGGCAGCAGGGACACAGCATCCTCCGAGGATGGGGATAACGGGGGGTCCCTGGGGACCAGAGGTGCTGTTTGTTCTCACATGACCAGTGCAGGAGCCAGGGTTTGCTGTGGTGTGAACTGGGCAAGAAAGTGGCCTTTGGCACGGCTCGGGGCTAAGTCTGGTCACAAGGGACAGAATGTGCCAGAAAATAAAATATATTTTTTAAAAAAATAAAATTATAATTTGAACTGCGGCAGCGTTTTCAGGTCCTGGGTAATTGGTGAGGTCTGAATTGGGCAGAGGGGTCGTTTAATTTTAATTTCAGTGTTAAGAGGCATCCTCAGCCTGAGCTCCTGCCCGGGAGGGTGCTCCCCCAGTGCTCCCCCAGTGGCTTTGCCCTGGGATCCCTCCGGCACCAAACGGGGGGTTCCTGCCTCATTTTAGAAAAAGCATCCTTCTCCTTTGCCGTGGCTTTGCTGTGCTCGTGTCACTCCATACCTCCCTGGGTGATGGTTTGAATGGGTGAGGATGGTGCCCCCATCCCCACATTTCTCTTCTATTCTGCATTTTTGTTGCTGGCTGCTCTCTGTGCTCCCTGTGCTCCCGACACGGATGGGGCAGAGCTGCTTCTCTGCTTCCTCCATCAAAACCAGGAGGTGAATCAGTGGCTGTTACAGCAAATACCTTGGCTGGTTGCAGGTGAGAAACATCTGCAAGTCTGACTTGGCCTGAAAAGACAGAATAGAACAGGGAGGGGAAGTTTTTGGCACTCACCATCCCCCAAAATGGTGCATTTTTAGTTACAAATCCATCCTTGTTTGAGGGTTAGGAGGCTCATGTCCCTGCTGGTGGCTGGGAAGCAGAGGTGTCTGTGCTCTGGGCTGGCAGTCCCACACCCGGTGGTTTCTGAAGAGCAAGAGCTGTCCCTGTCCCCCTTCCCATCCCCTTCCCATCCCCATCCCTGTCCCATCCCTGTTCCCATTCCCGTTCCCTGCTCCTCTCCCATCCAACACTAGGTGGTAACATCCATGTTCTGATCAGCCTGCTCTCAGCAGATCCGGGGTGGTTCCTGGGCTCCCGTGGCTGTAGGGTGACTTCTGGAGGGAGTGGGGCTCCCAGATGTGGCTTTTGGGCTGGAAAAACGCCTGGCAGGGGGTGTGTGTGTTGGGGGGGGGCAGGCTCTTTCAGATGAGTGAGAATGTCCAAAGATGTGAAAGTGATATCAAGTGAAAGGCTGTAAATCACTTTGAGCAGATACTATATACATTTTTATATATATATATGGGACTAAATGTTTGGAAAATAAAGAGTGGAATGTTTTGTTCAGCCACGGGTGGTCTGGGCACCAGGTCCTCGTTGGATGCCACAGGTGCCAATAATTGAGAGAGGTTAGAAATGGTGCAGGCAAGTTTTTGGCAAACCTCTGCCTTAGGGTGAAGCCGAGTACATTTAGGGGTAAGGGGGGGGGGGGGGGGTGTGTGTGCAATAGAGGTTCAGCTGCTGCCTCTGGTTTAAAGCAGAAGGAATCTGGGGGGGAGAGCACTTCTTATGGTGAANNGGGGGGGGGGGGGGCGGGGTGGGGGGGGGGGCGGGGGGGGGGGGGGGGGGGGGGGGGGGGGGGGGGGGGGTGTGTGTGTGCAATAGAGGTTCAGCTGCTGCCTCTGGTTTAAAGCAGAAGGAATCTGGGTGGGAGAGCACTTCTTATGGTGAAGATGGAGGACATGGAGCTGTTGGAGTGGGGCTGGGGGGAGCATGGAGATGCTGGGGAGCCCCTTTGCTGGGAGGGGGGGCTGAGAGAGTTGGGGGTTCAGCCTGGAGAAGAGAAGGCTCCGGGGGGACCTCAGAGCCCCTTCCAGTCCCTCAAGGGGCTCCAGGAGAGATGAGGAGGGACTCTGGATCAGGGAGGGGAGCCACAGGATGAGGGATTTAAGCCGAAAGAGGGGAGATTGAGATGAAATCTGGGGAAAAACTTCTTTCCTGTGAGGGTGGTGAGAGCCTGGCCCAGGCTGCCCAGAGAAGCTGTGGCTGCACCATCCCTGGAGGGGTTCAAGGGCAGGTTGGAGGGGGCTTGGAGCCACCTGGTGTGGTGGGAGGTGTCCCTACCTAGGGCAGGGGGTGGGATTGGATGATCTTTAAATTCCCTTCCAACCCAAACCATTCTATGATTCCATGACCTGCACCTGTGAGCTTTTCTCACCTAAACCCCAAGCTCCTGGGGCAGGGACAGATTCCTTCTCCCCTTCCTCAGCGCCTGGATCCCACTGGAGACTTGGCTGCATCCTTTCTGCAAACTGCAGGTGATGTTTTGTCCAGGCTCTGAGCCCTGCTCGCCCCGGGGGTAGGAAAGGGGGGGAAAGTGCCCATTTTTGCAGGTGTAACGTTTAACTCATCCCTGCCCTCCCCAAAACGCCCTCGACTCCCCAAACACTTTTGGTGCCGAGGGACCATTGCTTCCACCAGGAACCCACCTGCCAAGCTATCTCCCCAGTGAAAGCTCCCAGTTTGAGCAGCTGGAGAGCGGGTGCGAGGCTGGAAGTGATGTAAACAGATATATTATTATTTTATTCCTCCCCCCCCCCAATGCCGATGGTGATGTTTCCTCCACCGCAGCACAATGGTTCCCATTCATGGGCCCTTTTGCTGGGAATGCTGGCCTTGTTTTGATCTGTTGTGCCCACAGATTGTTTCCTGTCCAGCTTTGGTAAAACAGACAGAAAAGAGGCTTCGAGTTGACAGGCAGACTTTGACTATGTCTTGGAAAATATTATTTCATGGGACAGCCTGTGCCTCCCACGCTGCGTCTCTCAGGCTGGAAAAAAAAAAAAAAGTTGGGGGGGGGAAAGAAAAGAGAAAAGGCTCGATTAATGTACGGAGATTGAAACCAGGCGAAAATTTTATACTGTGTTTTCTTTGAATGAATGGAAATCATTGTGGTCTGAGAGACAGCAGAAGACATGCTGGGGTTTTTCTCTCCTGACGCGCACACACGCAATCTCTGCCGCTCACTTACGAATAGATCCACGTGGGGGTAATGAAGGGGCTGCTGGGGGAGGATCAAAACTTGGGGGGGTGAAATCCCTAGCTCTTTATCAGCTCAGGGCTGTGCAGAAACACACTTAATGGAAAAAAAACCCACCTAGTGATGGTGGGGGAGGTGGGGCTGGATGGGGATTTCCACCTTTCCCTGGGATCCCAAATGCCGGCAGCGCAAAGCCCGGCTAAGAAACAAAACTCTTGAAAGATGCTTATTCAGCACCTTTTAATTAGCCTGTCCCGCGAGCAGGTGTTTATTACTAAGTGAGAGATAACAAGCTGGGTGGGTTTCTGCAGGGCTTTGCATTGGAGAACGGTGGGGATGGTGCTCTGGAGGAGAAGGTGCTCTTGGAGGGGTTTGGTGGGCCACCAAATGGGATGGTGGCTCCTCAGCTGCTGTGTTTCTCGTCATGGCTGATGAATCTTAGTGGGAGAGGAGGAGAGGAGAGAAGATGAGGTTCCCACTGGTGGTGAGGCATCTTCCCAGCAGAAATGTAGGATGCAGATGTCCCCGTTTTCAGACATGCAGATTGTTTTGAAGAAAAGAAATGCAGACTTTAGGCAGAAGAGCAGGTCTTGGCGCTGGGTGAAAAGAAGCCGTGGGGATGTTTGGAAAGTGTTTTCCTCCATTGCTTGCTGGGAGACCTGGAGTTTTGGTTTGGAGCAAGGGGATGGATACCCCATGCTCACCCTGCTGTGGTGGCACAGCTGATGGACCTCCTGCCAAAGCCTCGTGATCCTCTCTTGGCCCATCAAAAAACGATGTTTTACTGAAAACAGTATTGCAGCTGCTCTTGGCCATTAGGAAAAGGAAGAGGGTGCCTGGGAAGCCGGGTGAGGTGGCCTCGAACCGTTTCCCTCCATCCCCAGAGATGTTTGTGGAGCTGTGAGGGACCAGGCAGCGCCTTTGCCAGCACCTCCCTCTCCCGGGGCCTTTCCCAGGATTTCTGTCATCTTGGCCTGAGCCTCCCGGTTCCTGTTTGACACCTTAGCAGATGCTGCAGGATGGTTTTTGGCACGGTTGGGTTGTGGTGTGGCTGAGATTTGACGGAGTGGCCCCGGGGGCAAGGATGGCCACGGCCTGCGGAGCAAGGTAGCCTCCCTTCCCACTCCTTATCCTCGACAAACAGACTTAAAACACCGACAGGCACAAGCCTGACCGATCCCGAGGTCCTGGCTTTGTCCTGTATCCAAGAAAAATGATCTGGGGGTGACACCAAGCACAGGGGGGTGTCCAGCCTCTCAGATTCCCATGGCTCCTGGCATCTTTGTGTCTGTGGGACGGGCAGAAGGACCACGGTGGGAAAGCTGAGAGGGCTCCCGTGTTTTCATTGAGCTGCCTTCAAAGCCACCAAAAGATGTTTTCCGCACCAGGAAAGCACTCGTTCTCCTGGGTTGTCTGTGCTCCTGCAGACGGACCCGCCTCCCCTTTTGGTGCTGGTTAATCTGGGGTGAACCAGTTAAATCTTGGGGTTTACGGTGCTTTGCTGCTCGGACCCCAGTGTGGAGAGAGCAGAGACCTTGTTTTCCACCCCTGGGATGGGGAACAGGGTGTGAACCTTTTTCTAGCCTCCCACCCCCCAGAAAAAAACCCCAAACACAGTAGCTCAGTTTGCTCCCAGCAATCCCAGGGGTTGGGGTGAGTTGAAATCTTTGGGGGTGACTTTGTCCAGGTCTCTGGACCCCCAGCAAAGCCCCTTGCAGCGCTGCTGGTCCCCCGGGTGATGGACGGGTGGTGGGAAGGTGCTTGTGTCCAACCATTGAGGGGAGGTGGGGGGAGCTAAGCTGAGCTGAGACCTCCTGGCAAAGGGAGGGACCCCCCCTCAGATCCGCAGCTGCCTTCAGGCAGGGCTCCAGCTGGGAAAGCAGCTCCTCGGTAGTTCTTGGCAGCGAACCACGTCTTGAAGGGTTTATCTTGGCCTGGAGATGCTGGTCCTGCCTCCTGCCAGGCTGTGGAGGTCGGGATGGGTCCATTCCCCCCCCCCCATTTCATCCCCCCCCAGCCCTGTGCACCATTGTAGGGGGGGGATGCTTTTTGGAGGATGCTTTTTGGAAGATCTCTCTGGGCACTTGGCTGGCAGGGGGTGGGTTTCCATGGCAGGGCTGTGTTTTGGGGCAGCAGCTCTTTCCGAGGCAGCTGATGATGTTGTAGGGGAACACGGGGAGACCCCCAGGAGGGAATCATGGAGCAGAGCCATGCACTGGCTGCTGGGGACCTGAGAGGAGCCAGGCAGGGGGTGCAGGAGGTGGGGAACATCTTCCAAAAGCAGCCAAACTGCAGGAGGTGGAGGGCTTCTAGTGAAAACGGGTGCTTTGTGCTCTCCTGAAATTCAGAAACCAACACTCACGGCTCTCAAAGTCAGTGCCTCAGCACGGAAAACCTGTCCAAAGTGGTGGAGCAGAATCCACCAGGCTCCGTGGCTTGTGTCCACGTGTTGGAAGCTCCTCGGCCACCTTGGTGATGGCAGGTTTGGTGGCAACACCCGTTCTTCTTCCTTTGCCTGTCCCTTATCCGAAACGGGCTGGTTGAAAGCCCCTGGGAGACCAGTCTCTGCTGGTTCCTGGGGCTGGATGGGTGCTGCAGCCTTATTTTTTGCCCCAGGCTGGAGGAGGAGGAGAAGAATTCCCAAGTCAGCAGGGAGGTCTCCAAAGCTTGGCCGGGAGCCGGGCTGCTGGCTGCGAGTCCTTCACCGGCTGCGCGCATTTACATCACCCGTTGTGTAAATAGTCTCCCCTCCTCTTCTCTCTCACTTCTTCCTTCTCCCTTACTCAAGTGTCTAGACCGAGGAGGGTTTTTTGTTGATTTGTAATGCTTAGGAGAGACAGCTGGGCTCCCAAACAACATCTGGCTCAGCGGAAAGTCTGTGTAATGCCTGCTTTTCTTCTCTTTCTCTGGTGGTCACTGCATCTGCAGATACAGCCTGAGGGACAAGCGATGCCCAGAGCAGCTCCAATGTGGAACTCTTTGGCTTCTCTCCCCAGGGCTTTGAGGAGCTCCCCAGCCCTTCCCCCAGGTGTGCTGTTGACCAACAGAATGGCTTCTGGCCGAGCTGTGTCTGGGAGCTGCAATGGCCCAAGCCACCCTTGTAGGTGGCCTTGTAAGAGAAGGCTTCAGCTCCAAGTTTGCAAGAACCCATGAGCAAAAGCTTCTGAATCCCAGAGTCATAGAATGATTTGGGTTGAAAAGGACCTTAAAGATCATCTTGTTCCACCCCCTGCCCTGGGCAGAGATACCTCCCACCAGACCAGGTTGCTCCAAGCCCCCTCCAGCCTGGCCCTGAACCCCTCCAGGGATGGGGCAGCCACAGCTTCTCTGGGCAACCTGTTCCAGGCTCTCACCACCCTCACAGAAAGAATTTCTTCCTAATATCTCATTAAATCTCCCCTCTTTCAGTTTAAAACTGTACTATGGCTCCCCTCCTTCGTCAAGAGTCCCTCCCCAGCTTTCCTGGAGCCCCTTGAGGGACTGGAAGGGGCTCTAAGGTCTCCCTGGAGCCTTCTCTTCTCCAGGCTGAACCCCCCCAACTCTCTCAACCTGTCCACCCAGCAGAGGGGCTCCAGCCCTCCCACCATCTCCGTGGCCTCCTCTGGATCTACTCCAACAGCTCCGTGTCCTTCCTGCTCTTAACAAACGCTCAGTGGTGCTTCCCAAGGACATGGCTCATATGTTGCCCCCGTGTTGGAGGTGAAGCACTCATGGGTTTCATTGCAGCCTTGTTGTGTGTCTTCATCACGCTCTGGTGTTTTGCAGGAGAGTGGCTGGGGAAGCTCCCAGAGCTGGGCAGGACCACAGAGGGGGTCCTGGCTCTCTGTGGTGGTCCAGGCTGTGTGGGATGGCTCTGGCTGGAGGCTGGATAAAGATGCTGTAGAGGATGGGTTAGTCAGGAGGGGAGCTGGGGCTGCCTGAGGGCTTGCCCTTAAACCTGGTCCCCATTCCAATGGGAATAAGCATTGGGCACTGTTCTCTCCCTGGACCCAAAACCTGGGTGTCCTCCAGAACCTTACCCCAAAAGCCCCTCCTGCCCCGGGTTTGATGTCAAAGTGCACCCTTCCTGTTCCTGTTCACCTTAGAATGAAAGAAAGAGGCCGTGGAAAGAACAAAAGCAGGGAAAGAAAAAAGGCATTATCCCCCTTTCTCTTATCAAGATGAGGCCAAACAAGGCTCTGGTTGAACACCAGGTTGGGTCCCTGCAGCCCCAGTGGCCTGTTCCTCCCTCCAACAGCCTGGTTTAAAAATAAATCCTCCAAGGAGGGGAAGCAATTTGAATGCAGACATTGTTACTGGACACGATGCGATAATGGGGCCTTTTATAGCTACAGCTGTTAGTAAATTGTTTAGTTCCAGGTTTTCTGGGCTGCATAAAGGAGCCGCTCTGCTGCTTTTTCACGCTCTCCCCTGGTGCATTTTACCAGATGCTGCAGGAGAGGGAGGAGGAGAAACCCTCTCAGTACTTTTAATTTTTCTTTTGGCTGATGATCCCCATCAGGATGCGAAGGTGGACCATCAGGAATCCTTTGGGGACCATTCTGTGCATCCCTGCCACCAGCTCTGCCTGGGGGCTGGGTGGGAATGAATGGGATGCTGAGCTCCATCATCCTCTTACTGCAGATGCCTAAGAAAGGAGTGAAATATATCTCGATGTATATTCTATTTTCTTTTTTTATCTATTCGTATAGCTGGGCTTTGATTCCCTTCAGGTTCTTTTAACTCCCTAACAGGGAGGAAGAATAGTGTCTTTATTAAATGTACTCATCCTTCTTCCCTTCCATCCATCCTTCCCTTGCTCAAGGCTTTTGTTTCCATGAGCCAGCGGGGGCTGCTGGACTTTGGAGGACAAGACAAGAAAAAAAAACCCTAAAATTTCCCTCCCCTCCCCAAACCTTTCCTAAAAACCCTGTTATTTGAGCTGAGATTTCCAGGCATAGAAAATTTGTTTTACATGTGAGACGTGTTTATGTGATTTGAAGATTGGTAGAAAAGGGAGCGGGTTGGGGTTTGCACAGGAGGCTATAAACATTAATTGGGGGGTATTATTGGGAATTTTTCTAGGTGGGTCCTAATCCCAGCCCTGCTTTTAGACCACCCAGCTTCTCTGTGTGTGTTTCATTTTTTTCTTTAAAATATTTTAATAAACTTTATAAGGTTCTATATTTCCCTCCAGCTCTAGCCCTACCCGGGATCAATGCAGCCGCGTCATTAAATCCTGCTTTATTTATGAATATGTAAAAATCTAAATTATCCGCAGCCTGATGCTGTTTAAAATAGAGTTAACGAGGTTTTGCAGGAGGCTCTTCCTAAAAGGTTTAAAAATACTTCTGACTCGGAGGGTCTTAATTGAAGCCTCCAGAGCATGGTTTGTGTGGGGAGGTGCTGCCTGTGGCTCCTCGGTGGCTGCCAGGAAGGATTTTCTTGGTTTCTGCTCAAAGATAGAGATATTTCTGCTCAAAGATAGAGATATTTCTGCCCAAGCTGTTGCCCTCAGGAGCCGGCTGTGACGAGGTGTGAGCTCTCGCCATCCCAGTGGATTTGGCTTTTCATGGTTGTCGTTGTTCTGATTTTGGTGGGACTTCCAGGGTGCCTGGTAGCTGGGTGTCTGCTGGGCTCGGGGTGGCCCCCAACGATGCCGAGGTTTTCTCCAAATTCCCTCTGAAAAAGGAAAGATGTGGTGAATAACAGCAAGGAGAGACGCCCCACAGCTTTTTAATGCTGCCTCCTTATCCTTATTGTATGAAGGGGGAAACTGAGGCAGCTCCTGGCTCCATGGGCCCCATCTCAGAGGCTGAGCATCTCCTGGGACTCACCCACCCTGGGGGCATCGTCCCATTCCTGGCCAGATCCCTTCTCCCCTCTTGGCTGGGCAGAGCTGGGGACTGGCTCCTGGTGCCCAATTTGTGTGTGGGTGATGTCGCCAGCGTCCGAGCTGGGAATAACTGGGCTTTGTGCTGGTCCCTTTCCTTGGGCACAAACTGCACCCCAGTAAACACGATGGGGAAGCGATGCTGAGAACGGGAAGCGATGTGTTCATTCCTTTTTGAGTATCTGCTAATATTTTAGCTCATGGAAATCCCTCTGTGTGATGGATTCCGCTTTTCATTATGCGCCACAGGAGCAAGTGGTGGGACGAGGGCAACCACTCCTGGCTGGTGTCTCCCACAAAGGGGGTTTTGCAGGGAGAGGGTCCAGGGCTCGGTCACCTGCTTGTTCTGCAGATTCCAGCCTTGGAGAACCAGAGCTGGGGGAGGCTCAGTTGATACTGGCCACATCCAGGCACAGGTTGGGTGGAGAATGGCTGGAGGGCAGCCCTGAGGAGAAGGACTTGGGAGTGCTCCTGGATGAGAAGCTCAACATGAGCTGGCAGTGGGCACTGGCAGCCCAGAGAGACAACCCCAGCCTGGGCTGCATCAAGAGAAGTGTGGCCAGCAGGGCAAGGGAGGGGATTCTACCCCTCTGCTCTGTGCTCCTGAGAGCCCACCTGGAGCTCTGTGTCCAGCTCTGGAGTCCTCAACACATGGACCTGTTGGAGTGGAGGGCCAAGAAGATGATCAGAGGGATGGAGCACCTCCAGGCTGAGAGAGCTGGGGTTGTTCAGCCTGGAGAAGAGAAGGCTCCGGGGAGACCTTAGAGCCCCTTCCAATAAAGGGAGCTACAGGAGAGCTGGGGAGGGGCTGTTTATGAGGAAGTGCAGGGACAGGACAATGGGTAATGGTTTTTAATTGGAAGAGGGAAGATTTAGGTTAGACACCAGAAAGAAATTCTTTGGTGTGAGGGTGGTGAGAGCCTGACCC
>BJBW01018525.1:0-17884 GCA_004320125.1 Scolopax mira | reverse complement strand
CCATCCCTGGAGGGGTTCAAGGCCAGGCTGGATGGGGTGTCCCTGCCCAGGGCAGGGAGTGTAACCTGATGAACTTTAAGGTCCTTCCCAACCCAAACCATTCCATGATTCTATGATCCTGTGCTCGCAGGTCGTGTTCCCACTCTCACCTGGCAGTGGGAGAGAGCACCCAGGCTCCCCCAGCGTCTCCTGCCGAGGTCAGACCGTGGCCAAAGAGAGGAGAGAGCAGGAACGCGCCGAGCTCATGAAACGTGTCTTTGTGCTTCCCCGATCGGGGGGGACGTGAACTTTTACCCCGTGCGTGAGTCTGACTCATAAATCAAACAGTTGCAGAAATAACCGGGCAGATAGGTAAGAACAAAGATTTGGAAACCCTGGAGGAATAAATAGCCCCCAGACAATGGGACCCCCCTCCCCGCGCGATCGGGCGGTAGATACGCTCCTGCCACAGCAGAGCCACGGCCACCGGCCAGCCTGGCCCAGCCGGGTGGCTTCTGTCACCTGTTGCCACCCCTGCATCACGTCGAGGTTTTGAACTTGCTCGTGTTGGGGTGTCTGGACTCGTGGCCTTTGGGCTGAGCCCCCCTGGCTTTGCTGGGAGGGGGAGGAGATATCCCAGCCCCATGGGGCACCCGAGCCTGGGCTGGCAGAGCCTGGTACCCAAAGCCAAGAGCCTTGTTTGCTCCCTGTGTCTCACGAGATGCTCTTGCACCCATGGCCAGCTGCCTTCAAGGCTTGGCCACCTTCATCTGCCGTTCCCCGGGTTCCTCAGCCAATTAAGCTGTAACGGTAACGACTCGGTGGTTCATGTGGGAAGGGTTTGGAGGGTGAATCCTCCCCGGGGAGGGCAGGAGGATGCAGCGACCCCGAGGTGCAGGGGAGGCTGAGCTTTGTGTTTGAGTGATGGAACCAACTCAGGCATGTGAACACCTTTGGGTGCTTCATGCCCCTGACCCATCACCTGGGTGCTCAGGATGCAGCCGGCTGGGTAGCACGGGGGGGTCCCCCTCCTGCCCACCCAAAGCTGAGGGTTCCCAGAGATGGGGGGGGTGGGTGACAAACCCCCTCCCGGGCTGGACCTAGTACCAGTGGGGATTTGTGTAGGGAAAGATGGAGAATTTCTTGCTCTTCAGGCAAAGTTCACATCCCGGCTGCTGCAGTCGGGGGTGTGGGGGGGAAGCGGGGGTTTTATGACTTTGAACTTGGCGTACGCGCCTTTGGGATAAATTAAGGGTAAAATTTCCTAAAATTGTAAACGTTTACGGCGTGCGGATGCAGAGTGGGGTGTGTTGGAGGCTGGTGGGGGGCCAGGCCAGCAGATGTGACAGGGGCCAGGCCACAGGCTGCTGAGGAGCCCAGCCCCAGGCTGGGAAGGGATGGGAAGAGGCTCGGAAGTGGCTACCGAGGAGCGGTACCAAAAGGACCAAGCAGCCCCGGGAGGGGGCCAGGCCTTTGTTCCCACCACGTGTGGCACCAGCAGAGACCCACCACGAGCTTCTCTGTCCCCGGGAGCAGGTTGGTGCTCAGGCAACCCTTTGGTTTTTGTGGTTCTCGTAGGGAGATGGGTGTCCCTGCGACCACCCAGCCCGTTCCTCCCTCCTGCTTTCTGCAGCTTTCCCTTTGGTTTGTGCCCCAAATTCTTTCCTGAAGCTTCTCCCTTCCCTTTCAGCTCTGCTGCCTGGGTTTGGTGCTGTTTAGAAAGCGCCTCGCTCAGGGCACGCTGTGGGTGGTGGCTTTGCTGTCACCTTCTGAATGAAAACAGGGTGCCTGTTTTCTTCAGATTTTACCCAGATGTCATTTCCAGCCTGTCCGTATGTCTGTCTAACTGGGAAATGGTGCCATGGCCAACGGCCTGGTTGTTTCTTTGTCAGTAGGGAGCAGAGCTGAGGGCTCTCAGGCTCAAGGCATCATCTGATGCCACGTGCTGCATCCCCAGCCCTGGGATGGGCCCAGGTGCTGCATCCCGTCCTGGGATGGGACCACACTGCATCCCTGCTGCATCCCCAGCCCCGGGATGGGACCACACTGCATCCCTGCTGCATCCCCTCCTGGGATGGGACCACACTGCATCCCTGCTGCATCCCCAGCCCCGGGATGGGACCAGGTGCTGCATCCCTTCCCAGGATGGGACCACGTGCTGCATTCCCAGCCTTGGAATATGACCATGTGCTGCATCCCCTCCTGGGATGGGACCACACTGCATCCCTGCTGCATCCCCAGTCCCGGGATGGGACGAGTTGCTGCATCCCCTCCCAAGATGGAACCACGTGCTGCATCCCCAGCCCTGGGATGGGACCAGGTGCTGCATCCCCTGCCCCGGGGCAGGTTCCCACCTTGCTCTGTGCATTTCTGTGTCCCTGTGTGTAACAGGGTTGATGGCTGCACTCAGGAGGAAGAGGCACGGTAGGTTTGTATCCACTTTTTTTTTTTTTCTTTTAATGGTTTTGAGTGTTTGAGATGAAAGATATTACATTATCAAAGGACAAATTTGTGGGAGTAACATCCTCCTACCTGCGTTTGTAGAATTGGCTTTTAAAAGGTGGCTGGGAGCCCCGTGCACCCACAGACGGGTCTGCCTCTTCCCGAGGACTCCGGTGTGGTCTGGTGGCCATCGGGGCTGGTGGGAGGGGGGGGACAGTGGCCACCCCTTCTTCCCCCTGGTGTCCTCCTCGCGTGAGAGCCCCTGGTAGAGCTGGGGCAGAGCGTGCTGGTGGTTGTGTTGAACAGGTAGGGCAGGTATGGGGAAACGCCGAGGGCCCCGCTCAGCTCCTTCCCACCTGCGAGCCCTGATCAAACACCTCGACGGGCGGCCCGAGTTGGGAGCCATGATGTAATCTTGGGAACCCAAAACAATCGGCCCTTTCATGGCAAGACGATAACAATCAAAACAGTATGTAAGGGCCTGCCATGCAAGAATACACATGCACATTATACACTGGAGGGAATTGAAAGCCGTAGTGAAAAGGGGCTTGTTAAGAATATGTAGCCTGCTTTCATAATCAGTTTGTAAAAGAATAGGCCCTTGAAAACAAGGGTTTAGGCTTATAGAAGGCTTTCTGTGCCTTGACCTTGCAAATATGCAGAGATGCCAACTTTTTTTTGAAAGTGAACTTGGAGTCTCCCAGCGTGGTGCCATTGCAGTTGGCAGGCGAGCTGGGGGTAGGAGGTCCAGCCCCGGTACGTTCCTGGGGGACGCGGAGTCTTTCCTTCTCACCACGAGGAGCTGGTCCTCGGTGGAGCTCTGCCAGGATGTCACGGTTTTACCTTTCCTTCCTTAAAACTGTAGCACTGGGCTCTGGTGCAGAAGAGGATGAGCCCATGCAAGGGCAGACCCATCCCAGCATCGCAGAGCTCTTGTGTAGATGGCACGTGTCCTAGTGGTGGTTGTGTTCCCAGATGGAGAAGGTTATGGAGGACATCGCTGTCGGGGGGAAGTTGAGGCAGAGCTGGGCAAGGTAACCTGTCCAACGGGTGTTGGGTCTCTGATCCGTGATGGACAACCTGAGCCCTCTGTGCCCAAGCATGGAGACACCCAAGTGATGTTGCCACCTCCTCAGGGTGCTGGTTGTAGAACCACTAATGGCACATGCACATCCCTGGGCAGAGTCCAGCGTGGTTTCCACTGGGCTGCTCTCTCTTTACATCAGTGCCCATTTGTAGGTTGGGGATGAGCCACTGGTTATCATCCTCCTTTGCAACATGTCTTCTAGCTGGTGACACTGGTGACCCGTCAGACCAGCTTCTGACACTCCTCTGCCCATTATTCCCTTGTTCCAGAGCCCCTGATCTCTCTAAACATTTAATTCTGATGATCCTCCCCCTGGCTACCGTGGCTTAGTTCCCCATCATCCTCCTCTCTGTGTCCTGTAGCCCACCCTGGGCACGTGGAACTTCATTTCTCCCTGGCTCTGGAGCTCCATCTCCCCTGGCCCAGGCTGCTCTGGTCTCTCTTTGTGCATCTGTTTTACAATGTGCTTCTTTGCAGTCGGGAGAAGCCTTCCAAGAATCCCCACCTATTTCCGTAATAAGGACGCCTTTGTTTTCCCGGGACACAATGCAGCTTTGATTCCGTCCCTTTCTCCCCAGCCCCGGTGCCGTCAGCTCCACACGGGAGCTGTGGAGAAAGTGTGAGGTGTGGGGGGGCTCGGTGGCCAAGTGGGGGGAGAGGAACGTCCCGGGGGAGGGTTTTATTTCACGGTTGGGGCATCGGAGGTAAATGTGCTTTGCCTTCGCACCCGGACATCTCCCGAGACGCTGCGTTGGGCAAACAGAGGTGGCCTCCGTGCAGTGAACCGAGGCAAAGCAAATAGGAAGGTTGACGTGTTCCCGGCCTCTGTGGTGTCACGGAGTTGTCCTCACCCCAATGAGAATAGTGTCCCTGGGAAAGGGACACTCAAAAAGCCCCCAAAGTCCAAGAGTTGTTCAAGCGGAGCTGCGGCGGGAGGAAGGGTTGAAGGAAGGAGCGGTCCTAAGGGTTGGGGGAGTGTGGTCTGGGCCAGGAGAAGACCTTTGTGGGGATGTGGAGGGATGGGAGGCCAGGAGGTGACCAGGGACACACATTGCTATGACCGTGGAGTGTGGATGCTGGTGGCCCAGGCTATGGGGCTGGGGCCAGTTCTTGCTTTTGGGGAGCCCCGATGGGTTTTACCAGGGGGGGGGGTGGGGGGGAGGGAGGGCAGGAGGGGAATCAGGACAAACCCACCCATCTGGGCTTCTCCCACCTGGGATAAAAATCCCTTTCCCTCTGCCCCTCGGGCTGCTGCAGGGCAAGGGGTCAGCGTGGGGTTCCCCCCTCCCGGTGGGACCGGGGGCGAGGGGGGGGTGGGGGGCTCCTCTCCCTTCCCATACAGACCCCTCCATTCACACCTCCCTCTCCCACCCCGTTAATTTGTTGTGGTCGGGGCCAGTAATAGCTGCTTTGTGCCAAGGCGAGGGAAGTGGGGGGGAGAGGGGGGGAATAAAAAAAACCCACCCCAGCGCAGAGACAGCGGCTCCAGTGTTTTCTAAAAAGGGATGGTTTTCCCCCTCCGTCCTCTCTCTCTCTCTCTCTCTCTTTCCCTTGAATAATGTTTGTGATTGTAAGAGCCTGTCCCGGTCAGGGAAACCCAGAGCCTCTCCCCCTTCCCCTCCCCTCTCTGTAAACCCTGGTAGAAGTTTAAACAACCCGGAGAGGTTTTTCTCACCAGTTTTATTTTACTAATAGGAAACAAGTGTTTCAAGGAGCAAAGGGAGCTTTTGGCTGCTGGCAAAGGAATGAGTGACCTCCTGGAGAGGTACCGGGGTCCGGCTCGGAGCCCGGGGCAAGTCACAGCCCAGCTGGAGCTTTGAGCCACCCCCTGGAGATGGTCACACTCTCAGTGTCCCCCCCAGGGATGGGCCACAACCGGTTCCACACCAGGGGAGCCACCAAATGCTCTGACTGGGGAACGAGGGATGGTTGGCCCTCAGGTTCTCTCAGCCATCAAAAAATAACAGCCCCCTTTGGTTTGGTCTTTGCAGTATTTCTGTTCCTCGTACCAATGAACACACACACTCCCCTCCCAATTTCCTGGTTTTCACCAAAAAAACCTGCCCTGGAACATCCCTGTGCACTTCTGAGGTCTCTCCTGTGGTTGTCAGCTCTACGAGCTGTGTTTTCTGCCATTGGGGACATGGGCTTGGCTTGGAGGGGGTCAAGGCCCCCCCATCTGCCTGATGGACCCCCTTCACCGGGTGTTTCATCTCCTGTGCCTGGAGAAATGGTCTTTGCAGCAGCCTCCTCCTCCTCCTCCTCCTCCTCCTCTTCCTCCTCTGCTGCTTTCCTGGTGGACAGACCAGCTCTGGAAGTCCAAGTGCTGCCTTTCCATGGGAACAAAAAGAGAGAAAGTGAAATCCTGTGGTTTATCATCTACTTCTGAGGAGCCCCACAGCTGTAAGGCTCCTGCAGGGGGGGGTGATGGTTGAGGATGGTGTTGGTGAGAGCTGGGGCAGGTCACAGGAGAAGGACCAGCCATCCTGGGAGGGAGAAATCCCAACCTTCTGGGGTTGCCCCAAAGCCCAGGCTCCAGGGATGCTCTAGCTCCTGGGGAACCTCGGGTTGGAAACACCTCATGGGGCCTCTCTCCTCCTCCATCTGGTCTCTGTCGCTCCCGGGGCTGGTGCTGGTGTTGAGTAAATGCCGTGGAGCTCTTTGAAGATGAAGTTTGCCGTGTTCACGTTAAATATTAGCACGAGTAGCCCCGGGGCTAGCTGCACTTCCATTCCAAAGCCATAGCATTAGTAACATCCTTTTTTTCTTTTTCCTAGCTCTCAGCTTTGCACCTAATATATATTTATATATCTATATCTATACGCACACATATTTGTGGGTTTTTTTCTCCTTTTTTTTTCCTGTGGGTAGGAATTTAGCAATCGGGATTGGGATTCAGAATTTCCCAGAGGGCCTGGCTGTCAGCCTGCCTTTGCGCGGCGCTGGATTTTCAACATGGAAAGCGTTCTGGTAAGCTCAGCCCCTCTCTGCCCCCGGGAAACAGGGGGGGCCCCCTTGGGTGAGCGGGTGCCCATAGATTTCCTCCCCTCCTCTGTCCCCCCATGCCCATGGGATGCCTCTCTGTGGGTCACCCCATCCCACGTCAGCCGAGCGAGTTCCCAGATCCCATACTCAACAGGATTTGGTTTGGTTTTTTTTATATAATTTTTATTTTATTTCATTTTTTTTTCTCTCGCTTCACTCTGGGCTGGATTTCAAATCCACTTTTTTTTTTTTTAATTATTATTATATTTTTTTTTCTTTTTCTTTTTTCCCCTTAAGGTGAAAAAGCCAAGGGCATGAACTCCGGGAGCGCGGGGCTGTGTTCCTGCCCGTGCACGTGTGCTGGGGTGGGTGATGGATGGGAGGGCAAGGGGAGGCTGGCGTGGAAACTGCTCCCCCCAAAGCTTTGTTGTCTTTTCCTCCCACCCACCATCCCGTTCCGTAAGTGCAGCCGGTGCTGGGACTTGCCCCGGGATCACTGCTGCCGGGAAGGGAGTTCCCATGGTCCGGGGAGTTAAAACAGCCCTAGAGGGGAAGAAAAAGAGGGGTAAGAGCAGAATTTCATCTGTGGATGAGGCTGTGGCCAGAAGTCCTCCTTGGGATTGAGCTGTGCTGGTTGGAAATGGTGACAGAATCAGAATGGTTTGGGTTGGAAGGGACATTTAAAGGTCACCTAGTCCAACAGGCAGGGACATCTTCTACTCCATCAGGTTGCTCAGAGCCCCCATCCAACCTGGCCTGGGATGTTTCCAGGGATGGGGTAGCCACCACCTCTCTGGGCAACCTGGGCCAGTGTCATCACCCTCAGCGTAAAAATTTTCTTCCTTAGTTCTAGTCTAAATGTTTCCATCCTGACTCATCCCTGCCCACAAGCTGGATCCCCAAATCCCGCAGAGCTCTTGGGGGAAGGAATCGGATGGTGCCTTAATTTCCTTCCTGGAAAAATAGAATCACAGAATGGTTTGGGTTGGAAGGGACCTTAAAGATCATCTCATTCCACCCCCTGCCCTGGGCAGGGACACCTCCCACCAGACCAGGTTGCTCCAAGCCCCCTCCAACCTGGCCTTGAACCCCTCCAGGGATGGGGCAGCCANNGCAGCCTGGGCCAGGCTCTCACCACCCTCACACCAAAGAGTTTTTTCCCCACATCTCATCTCCATCTCCCCTCTTTGAGTGTCAAACCCTTCCCTCTCATCCTTTGTCTCCCCTCCCTGATCCAGAGTCCCTCCTCATCTCTCCTACAGGCCCCCGTTAGGGACTGAAAGGCTGCTCTAATACATATAAATCACTTAAAAATAAATAAGTTGTAAAGGATATCCTTTTATAAAGGATAAAATTGCCATTGTTGCCTGGTTAAATTAACCAGGTGTTGGCTTGGCACGGCCGGGTGGCCAACATCCTCTTGGACACGGTGCCCTTTGGGAGGATGATGGGGACGAGGGGCTGCAGAGCCCTGGCACCCCCCCAGGAGAGCTGTTCCACCCCTCACCCCGGGTCCCCGGTAGCTTTTAATCTCCATTTTTTCACAGGTACGGGCAGCTGAGCGGGATGGTGGAGCCTTTAGCCGGCATCTTCGGTGCCTTCGCCGTGGTGGTGGCAGAACCTCTCCTCCCCTACGCCTTGGGCTTTGCTGCTGGAGCCATGGTCTACGTGGTGATGGACGACATCATCCCCGAGGCACAAACCAGGTGAGACCCTCGGTGACCACCAATAAATCCCGAGAGACACGGGGGGAGGGAAAGCACAGAGGACTCCGGAAGATCCTTTCCCTTGCCCAGATGAGGTATAAAGCAGCTCTTCCCACATCCCCAAAACCAGTCCTGGTTCCCAGGAGCTGACGCCGGCCCCTTTTCTCCCTGCAGTGGCAACGGGAAGCTGGCTTCCTGGACCTCCATCCTGGGATTTGTGGTGATGATGTCCCTGGACGTTGGGCTGGGGTAGGGCAGCGCAACGCCCCCCAGGAGAAGACTTCAGAGCCATTTGTGCGGCGGCGTTTGGAACTGGACACACATTTATCCTCTAGACTTTTTTTTTTTTGTATATATATACTTCTGGGTTTTTTTTGGATCTGGTTCGGTGTTGATTTCCTATAATTTTATATCTCTTCCTCCCCTCCAACATCATGTCGATGGTTTTCAAAGCACAATTACGGGTGGTTCCTCACGGGTCCTGGTTTCCTTTCGCCACCAGATTCCTCTTTTCCCCTCGGGAGGGTTGTTGGGGGACACTGGGACACTGAGGGTCACCCTGTCCCGTCTCCTCCGCGCTGGTTTCTCTGTCAGGTCACTCGGGGTTTCGCTCATCTTTGTTCTGTAGAAGATTAGAAATTCACTGTTGCGTGTTGAAGCTGCTCTGTGGTTAAGTACCAAGGATGGAGAATGGAGGAAAGTCCTTCCAGAGTCTCCTTTTCCACACGTTTTTGGAAGGGCAGGCAGAAGGCACCGGGGCTGAGATAACAGGTCTGGGATGGCAGGTCTCCTGTATCCCCCTGCTCCCTGGGAGTGCTCCAGGGTATTAGCTTGGATGGATGCAAATAGTTTAGGTAAATAAAAATGAATTTTCTTGGGGTGTCTGCAAGAGGGAAATGTGATTTTTTTTCTTTTTTTTTTCCTAAATTTATCTCCAAAGTGGAGCTTTGTTCCAATGCATCATATCCAATACCTCGAGGTTTTCTCTGGAAAAAATCAATCACAAACGAAGAGGAAAGAAGAATATTTGTGTTTTCCAGCACATACTCTTTGAAAAGGCAAGGTGTCCACGATGTGCTGCCTGATGTCCTGGTGTACAGTTCCCACCTGGGCCTGGGACTCGGAGCGATCACTCCCCGAGCGATTCCTGGTTTACTGGTTCTAATGGTTTATAACTCCCCAGGAGCCACCGCAGGTTCTTCCTGCTGAAGAGCTCGGAGCTGAGTCCCCCCGGGAGCTCTCCTCTTCCTGAGCAGCATCAGGATGAAGTAAGTCAGCAGGATGAATTAATTATCCCACCTCAAGAGCCAGAAACACGGGCTGTGTCTGCCTGCCTCTTCGCCCTCTGCTTTTTGAGCATCCCTTGCTGGATGGCCACTCTGGAACGGGCAGGATTTGTCCTTTCCAGGTCCTGCCCGTCCCTCCTGCCCCTGCTGCACCCTCCAGCGAGGACCAAAACACCCAGGTAGGAATCATGCTGCAAACCCCACCTCCCTCTTCGCTCAGGATGCTTTAGAAGCCCGAAAAAAAGGGTTCCCAAGACCCTTCAGCAGCAATAACTGGATTATCCTGGGCTGCCCCCAGTATCTCAGGCTCTTGGGGGAGTGGGAATGTGAGCATTGGGGAGGGTCAAGAAGCACCATTTGGTCCCACTGGAGATGGAGGTGGTGCAGGAAGGGCAGCCGAAGGGAACAGCCTTGAATAAACTAAGCTGGAGCCATGCATTTTTGTTTGGTTCTTTGGTAGGTTTTTTTTTAATGATTATTCTTTTTTTGGGGTTGGATGTCATTTGTACTTCATTTGTGGGTCACTCTGGATGATACAAAACTACTGTTTGCCAATGGATTTGACCTTTTAACTGTGATTGGTTTCAATAAATGGGCAATTCAGAGGTTGCACTGATTTATTTCCATGCTGTGAAGCTGTAGCTTTGCTTCTCCTCCCTCCCTTCTGCCGCCTTTCTTTTCTCCAGGCTTAATTATTCCTCCCTTGTCAGAGGTGCTGCCTCCCCCACCAGGAAGGGCAGCCTCTTTGGGGAAGAAGAAGGGGCACGGGGAAGATTTTGGGGTGACGGGTCCCAGCAGGAGGGGTGTTGGGACCCTCTTTTCACAAGCAGGAGGTGAGAAGTGTCTGTGCCATCCCTGGGGCAGGGAGAGGGAAGGGACCAGCCCTTGGCCCTCGCAACCAGTGTCTCCTTCCCAGGAGACTCTCCCACTGCTCCTCAGCTCCTTTCTAGACACTCTCAAAGGGTTTGGAAAGCTTTTAACATCCAATTTTCAGCCGAAAACCCCTGTGTGAAACCTAAAAATCCTCAAGGGTGCCCCCGGGTTGGGATTTCTCGCAGGCTGGGGGGTGATATTTTCCTGTTTGATTTCTGGCACGTGGTATAAGCCAGTACAAAAACCCCACATTCTACATTTAAAGGCAGCCTTGTCATCAGTTTGCTGGGAGATAATATCACGTAAAGCATTTAATCCCACTTCGAGGTAGCCAGCTGAGATAATTACCTACATTGGACCCGCAGGAAGCCGGGGGGGGGGGGGGGGGGGGGGGCACGGGGGGGTGTGACACAGAAATCCTCCTTTTCTGTTTGTACCCTGGAGGTGCATGAAATTATAGATCTAGTCCTCGGTGGGATTGAAAAGCTGGCCGGGGGCCAGGCCTGAAATTACCCCGGGAACCCAAAGCTGGGGATGAAAAGGTGGAGTTTGGGGGAAAGGCAGCTGAGCCCCCACAAAACCAAACTTGGGGGGGGGGGAGCTGGCTCTCGCCCAGACCGAGCTGGGGGGGTGAGGAGAGGAGGGTTATCCCGTGGGTTTTGGGAGAGCAGGGTGTGCTTGCCCCCCCCCCCCCCTCCAAATTCTTGCCTGGATGGCCTGGATCTTGCTGGGATGCTTCCCCCTTGGGGGTCTCTGGCAGTGGGGTGGTCCTTCCCCACGGGGCACCATCAGCAAAGCCGGTGTCTCTGCCCCAGTGAAATGGGGAGAAATCCCTGGCCATGGCACGGGGGGCATGGGGGGGGGTCTGTCTGTCCATCCTTCTGATGTAGCAGTCAGCCTTGGGAGGGACACAGCAGTGCCTGGACCAGTTTGAAACCTCCTTAAAAGCCTAATATTAAATTGCAGCATCGATGCTGGTGATTTTCCCCCTCCCTACTAATTTTCCAGTGAAGCCTCACGAGTAGAAAAAACTTTATATTCTGTGGTTTTGCCTTAAAAAAGGAATAACTTGTTGCATGGGCTGGAGGAAAACTTCAACTGTGGCTCCATGCATAAGCCTCCAAACCCGAAAGATAATGAGTAACCCCAACCCCAAAAGATAAAGGGTAACCCCAACCCCAAAAGGTAAAGATCTTTTTCTAAATGGCCCCTGTATGTGCTTTTGTGACAGGCTGTAAAAATAACCTCAAGCCTGGTATTAGGTTCTGGCCTCTTCCTGATGCTTTTGGGGGTGTTTAGGGTTTTGACAAGCCCTGCTAATGAGGGAGGGGAACCTGAGAACTGGAAAACCCCCCAGTTCTTCACAGCCCCGGCTCGGCGTGTGTGAGCTGGGCTGTCCTGGGTGCAGAGCTGGGGCTTGGAGGGCTTTGCCAGGTGCAAGAGCTGTGAAAAAGCCCAGCGAGGCTGCACTGGGGGTATTTTCCTGCTTGTTTTGTGCCTTTTTTTTTTTTCCCCCTCTCTTTCAGAGACTGAACCAACGAGACCCTTCCCCACAGGGTGGCCGGGATGCCCCGGGGCAATCGATGGCTGGTGAGGAGAGGGTGGAGGAGACCAGGAGGAAACTCCTTGGCGAGGGAAGAGGTGCCTGGGGCCAGCGTTGGGCTGTGACTAAGTGGTGGATGGAGAGGCTGCTGATAGCCTGGCACCAGGCGCGTGTTTGCTGGGGGATTAGTGCTTTAGAGAGGGGATTATTTGGGGCTGGAATAATGCAAATTATTTGCCTAATGCAAAGCCCTGGGCTTCTCCCTTCGGGGAGATGTAGCTGATCCACCCCACCTCCCACAGAAACTCCCATCCCTTTTATTCCAGGCTAATCCCACCGTATTCCCTGCCCTTTCCCTCGATGCCAGGTGGCTCCCACGGCACGTGGAGGGCACGGAGGTTGGCATCGTGGCACAGTGCCTGCTCGGCTGCCACTCTTTCCCTTTCCTTTCCCTTCCTTTGGCTTTGCCTTTCCCTTCCTTCCCTTTTCCCTTCCCTTTCTTTCTGTTCCCCTTCCCTTTCCTTCTGTTTCCCTTTCCCCTTTCCCTTCCCCTTCCCCTTCTCTTTCCTTCCATTCCCCTTCCCCTTCTCCTACCCCTTCCCTTTCCCTTCCCCTTCCCCTTCCCCTTCTGCCTCTTCCCCTTCCCTTCCCTTTCCTTCCCTTCCTGGGATGGGGCGAGGGGGGAATGTGCTCACAGTTGTGCAAAGGGGTCAGGGAAATCACACCTTTCCCCGTGCTGGTGTGACAGGGTGCCCGGTGGTGCCATGAGTCAGGGAGCAGGATTGGGTGAGGGGACCCTCCGTGGGTGCCAGGGCACTCGCCAGCCCCACGCCGGGTGGGGGGGGTGCTGGGGAAGGCGAAAGGCAGCTGCGGTTTGCGAGGGTTGGGTGGGGAAAAGGGTGGAGAAAAGGCAAAAAAAAAAAAAACCAACCCAACAAACCCCAAATCAAACCCCGAGTGAGGGCTTTGCACGCAACGGGAACAATAATCCCATTCTTTGGGCCCACGCTGTCAAACAAACCACGGCACAAAGCGTTACTGGGGCTGGCGAGATGCGCGCCCGGGGTAGATCCTACGTAGCACCTGAGTCATTGCTTATAAAGGAATGGATTTCACCTTCCCCTCCCCTCCCCTCGGGAAAGAAACAATTCAAAGCCTCAGACAAAAATGACTTCTATTCTTCCTGCGCGGACTTTGTTGTACTTGGCAAAGGAGGCTGCAATTAAAAAAATCGAGACGCCCGCTCTCTCCCGCGCGCACACGCGGCTCCCGGAGCCAACACGGGATCATCTTCCCACCCGGGAGCCCCCAGCCCACCCCACGGTCCTGCCCGTGCCCCCTGCCCTTGCTTTGTCCCCAGCGTGGACACCCCCAGCCTCAGCAACAAACCTGGCTCTTGGGGGACTGGAGGGAAGAGAAGAAATCCCGGCTCAGGGTGCTTCTTTCCCAGGGCAGATATTACGGGGTTGTTGAGTTTCCAGGGGAGATTTGGTGCCAATTTCTCTTTTTAGGTGTATTTTGGCACGCTCTGAGTATGTGTATTTAGTCTTGCGGGGCCAACCAGCCCTTGCAAAGCCCCGTGCTCTTGTCTGTGCTGGGTTTGTGGGACTCCAGCTCATGGATGATCCCTGGTTGCCTTTCTCCTGGTCGCTTCACTTAAAAAAATCCCACTTTTTCAGCTCATTGAAGGGGTTGGTGGCTACGGAAAGGTCCCCCCCCACCACCTCAGAGGGATGTTCTCCACATGATTGGGTTGAGGTGGGAAACATCAACACAGGGGTGAAAATGCCATCAGTCCAGTAGTGGCTCTGCTGCAAGTTCTTCTGTCTGGAGTGTTATTCCCAATGGGAAAAAGAGGGAAAATCACACATTGTGGGATCTGCAGAGCACACAGCTCTGATCTTGGTGCCTCTTCTCTTGTTTTAGGGCATTTACAGCGCGGAGGGCAGTCGTTTGTGCAAGAACAGGGAGAAAATATTCCCCGCAAGTCCTTGGTTTTCTGGGATACGCTTCTGTGCCTTGTAACTCTAGGAGGGGGCTCTTGAGAGCAGGAAACGGAGCCTGGAGGTTTATTTTAATATAATCTTACAAAATGCTGGTGATAACTAAAAAGCTTTTTGTGTCCAGAGCTGGTTTGCAGGGGTGGGGGTGGGGGGAATTGTTTAAATCTCTCTTTTCTCTCTCGCTGTTCTTACAGGAACAACGAAAGCCTCGCAGAGGCTCCCTCTCCCCATCCCCTCTCCTACCATCCTGCTGCTCTGCCTGAAGCAGAAAACAAACCCCTCCACCCCAAGCCCCACATGGAAATAGGAGAGAAGAGAAAAGAACGGCCCGGATCTGCTCCCCTTTTACTGCAAAATAATTTCCCTGCCATAAAATTACCAGCGAGAGCCAAGGGAAGATTAGCTCATACGGAAAAATGCTGGTTGGGAAACAATGAAGGGAGGTGCTGGTAACGGCCGGGGTGCAGGACTCCCCACGGCCCCAGTCTCCCCCCAGGGACCCCCCTTCTGCTGGGACCCCCATCATCTCTGCCAGCCCCAAGCCCCAGTGCTGCTCCCCCGGCCCCGAGCGGGACCAGCAAAAAACTTCAGCATCCCCCAACCCGTTTTATTTCCCTTTCATTCCCAGGGTTAAATGACAGCGAGGGTTGGAGCATCCCAGTTTCTCCCAGTTCGGTGCTTCCATCTGGGCTGGCAGCAGGGGTGGGTGTGACTTAAGAGCACAAAGCAGCATCTCACTGCCTGTTTTATTTTCTCCTTTGTTTTCCAGGTCATATTTTGTCCTGGAGCTGCTCTGCCTCCATCCCCACCACCCTCCTTGGCTCTGCCGGTGGATGGAGAAACCTCCTGGAGGGGTTTGAAGGTCCTTCTCCCCGAGTCATGGGGTGTCCCTGAGAGGTCAGAGACCCTTGAACTTTGGGGGAGATGTCTTAAAACTTGCCGTGGTGCAGGTTTCAGTTGGGAGGTGGCTGCCTCCATCTCAGAAAATTCCTTTGGGAGACCAGGGAAACAAATACAGACAACAAGGGCTCCCCCCCCCTTCCCCGGGGGGCCTCCCAAGTCATTAAACAAATTAAGTTGTTTAGAACAAGGAGGCCCAGGTGACTGGGTGTGAAAGCCCCCGAGGCCTCGGTAATTGCTGTGTAGAGGCAGCGCTGGTGGGTGGAAGGGAGACAAAGAGATTTGGGGGGATTTCTACACACACACCCCCCCAGCAGCAACTCCAGCCCCATTTGGCTTCATGGGGTGCTCGGGGACTGGCACTGGGAGCCCGGGTTGGGGTGATGCTGTGATCCAGTGATGGGTGGAGGAGGAGACACATCCCCCCAGCCTTCCCAGGTGTGCTTCCTTCCTCTAAATGCAGACCCCTCCTCACTCTTGCTGCTTCCCCAGGCTCAGAAGAGGCCGGTGAGCATTTATTGTTACATATTTTTATATATATATTATTTTAAAAGCATTTATTTTTTCCCTTCCCTTTGTGCAGAGGGAGGGGGGAGCAGAGGTTCCACCTCTGTGCCCCAACACCAGCGTGGGGTGTCCAAACCTCTCCGAAATCCAGAAAGAAAGGGAGGAGGTGCTGCCTGGCCTTTCCTTTCAGCTGAGGAAAGATGCAAAAATTCCCCAACTCCTTCATTTCCAGAGATGAGGAGCTGAAGAGGTGGAACCTTGCAGTCTCCCGTGGGGTAAGGGATGCTGCAGGAGGAAGCAGGAGCCACCACTGGCCTCCGGGACCCCCAGCTCCAGCCTCCCCACGCCCCATCTGCTCAGCTGGGGGTGTATTTCTTAAGGACATCAACCTTTTCATTATTAATTATTTGATCTTCTGGGACCAAGAAATCTGTCCGTACCCGTGGGAAACACCACTTTCTGCTGCAAAGCTGTGAGCTGGCAAGGGACA
The DNA here is from genome assembly GCA_004320125.1 of Scolopax mira. Lineage (NCBI taxonomy): Eukaryota > Metazoa > Chordata > Aves > Charadriiformes > Scolopacidae > Scolopax > Scolopax mira. Next base: position 2,083 of record BJBW01018525.1, on the reverse strand, counting down.
ATGTCCCTTCTGGAGCTAAATGTGGAATATTTAATCATAATTATTTGATATAGGCAGGACCAGCACCATGTGCCTCAGCTCGGGCACGGCTGGGACCCCATTTGCCAGGGTTTTAGGATGCAGGGACATGAAGGGGTCTCAGGTGACACATTGAGCCACCCCACTCTGTGTGGGAAACTCTGGTGGGATCCGAGGAGAAGTCTAAGGTTCCTCCTCCCCTGGAGGTGGCTTCTCTCTTTTATTTTATTATTTTTTTTTCCTTTTTTCCCCTCCTCCTCTCCTTGAAGCTTTCTGAAACAAGTGCTGTTTTATTGCAGATAATTTACCAGCTGCACAAAGGCTGCCTTGTACCGCTGCGCTCCAGATGTTTAACATTTCACACACACATAGAAAAAAAAAGCCCCTAATCACAAGGTACCTGTTTCTCTGGAGCACCAGCCGACCTGGATGGGGAGAGAGCAGCCTCCCAGCCTTTGCCTTCCCTTTTCCCAGGCAGATCCCAGCCCTGGAGAGAGCAGATAAATACCCAGAGCATCGTCGGTGACTCAGGAATCCCAGCTCGTGCTGCTTGTGTTTGGGGCAGATTTCCCCAGGATGGGGTCAACAGGGGATGCTCCCCTTTGCCCATCCCTTTGGCAGGGGGTCTCTGCGACCCATCTGCTTCTGATGACTCTGTCCAAGGGTCTCTACAGGAAGGGCCATGGGTAGGAATATCTGCTTCCCACCTTTGTGGGAAATGGGCATCTCTGGGATGGGAGATGCTGCCTCAGCAAGAGCAGCACGTGCTGTGAGGGACTCCTAGGAGAGATGGATGGGTTCATGGGAGGACTTTGTTGGCCCTGGGTCGTCCCTAGAGGGTTTGCATGGGGACTTTGTTGGCCCTGAGGACAGGGGTCTGCAGCTCTGGGTTGTCCCCAAAGGTTTCCTATGGGGACTTTGTTGGCCCTGGGGACAGGGGTCTGCAGCTCTGGGTTGTCCTGGAGCATCCAGGTGTCTGGCTGCTCCATGGCTCTGCTCCACATGGCGTGGCCAAGGCTGCACAAGGGTCCTCGTGCCATCGCCCTCAGGGCTCCTCTGGGAGAAGGTGGCCCCAAGACCCCCGCTCTCAGTTCAGGATGGATCCTGCAAAGTCCTGAGGGCTTGGGTCCTGGCTCTGCTCCATCCCCACCCCATTCCTTTGACTGCAATCCCTTAATTGTTTCAAAAAAAGCGCATGACAAAAGGCAGGGAGATAATTACAATCCCTTGCCTTCCCCCCCCCCCCCCCCTTATCTCCGGGGAGAGCAAATAGAAAACAGAGAATTAATCCTGGCGGTGGCCGCGCTCTGCGGAGCAGGCAGGGCTGATTTACTGCCCTTGTTCGTGGCTACATTCAGCTTTTTATTGCAACTATAATTATTGTTCTCCATCAAGATCTCCCGGAGACGTCAGGCTGGCACCAGCCTTCCCAGCTCCCATGGACTGTCCCCACCAGGTCCCACCTCGGCCAGGGAGGAGGAGGGCAGGCGATGCTGCCCAGTGTCCCCAGATGTTTGGGGACATGGCAGTGCCCCCCTGCCTTGCCATGGAGCTGCCACGCAGGTGGGCACACAGTTCTGTGATGCTGTCCCTCCCCAAACCCGTGGTTGGGGGCTGTGAGGGATGAGGGCACAAGGCACAGCCAGCCTGGGGGATGTATCTTCTGCCAAGGGTTATGGTGGAGGGAGAAGAAGAGGGTGGTGGTGATGGCCAGGGGAGTGCCTGGTTGGTCTCAGGTGGACAGGGCAGGATCCAACCCACCCTTCAGCTGGATCATAGAATCACAGAATGGTTTGGGTTGGAAGGGACCTTGAAGATCATCTAATCCCACGCCCTGCCCTGGGCAGGGACACGTCCCACCACACCAGGTTGCTCCAAGCCCCATCCAACCTGCCCTTGAAACCCTCACAGGGGTTCACAGTGTCTCACCACCCTCACACCAAAGAAGTTCTTCCCCAGATCTCCATCTCCCCTCTTTCAGGTTAAAACCCTTCCCTCTCCTCCTACGGCTCCCTTCCCTCATCCCGAGTCCCTCCCCATCTCTCTTGGAGCCCCTTGAGGGACT
>BJBW01018521.1:1994-25579 GCA_004320125.1 Scolopax mira | reverse complement strand
GCTAAAATGGCGAAGGCATCACTGGGCTCCTGCTGCCACGGCCTCGCTCCCCCTGAGGAGATGGGGTTTTTGGGGGGGGGGGGACACACTGAAATTCAGCACCCAACAAGTGGCTTGCCCACACTGGGAAGGCGAAAGAAGCCTGGGGAGCTCCCCCCCATGCCCTCCAGCCACGCTGATGGGGGGCAACCTGCACCCTCCACTCCATCGGCTGGGATGGGGGATGGAGGTTTGGAGGATGAAGGTTTGGGGGGGGAACATGACCCTGCTACCATGTTTCGGTGAGTCGGTGTGTGGGGTTCAGTGCCAAGGCTCCCCCCTGGGGCAGAGGGGGAGAGCACTCGGTGACTGAACAGGTCGATCTGATCATTTTTTAAAATAGCAAAGTGTGTGCCTGGGAAGGGGGGGGAGGGGAGGGGTACGGGGGGGGGGCACTGCCTGGGCTCCCGGCTGCACTGGCAGCCTGGACCGATGCCACCCATTGAATTATGGCTCAGCAGCACCCCGGCCCTGCAGGTTGGCATGGAGCCGTGACGACTCCCTGCCCATGGCCTCGGCACATGGGAACGACCCCCCGGCAGCAGGGCTGGCTTTGCTGGGGGGGCGGGAGGGAGGGTCCCTGCAGGCCGGGTGCCCCCCAGGGCTGACGCGGATGCAGGAGAGCCCTGGCTCCGTGCCCGAGCACTGATGGTAACAGGGCACGGTGTTACCGGCAGCAGTGCTGGCGCAGGCGCAGAGGCTGGAGGATGCTCGGGTCTGGTAGAGCTGCTGGTGCCGCTGTGAGTGGCCATGGCCCCCCCCGGCTAGGGCAGCAGCTTTCCTCCCCCCCACAGCTCTGCTGGTGACAGGGCAGGAGATGAGAGAGGGCTCAGCGCTGCTGCCTACAGGCTCCTGCCCCGTGCCTCAGTTTCCCCTGGGGCCAGCTCAGGGCTACGTCCCCTGGGGATTTCCCCCCTCACCCCCCCAGCCTCTCCCTCAGTGGCTCTGCAGCCCCAGCACCCACCCAGGAGCAACGTCCAGCATCCCCCGGTGCTGGCCTCCCCCACGGCAGCCATCACTAGGGCCCAGAGTGAACAGCCTGGTCAGGATGGGGGGAGACCTGTGGCAGCCACAGAGCTGTGGGGCAGTGGCCCCACTGGAAGAACTAGGGGTAGGTGAGGCTGCCGGGGGGGAGAGTGTGATTCGGGGGCTGCTCCCTGCCAAACCCCAGCACCCCCCACCCCACGGTGACCCCCCCCTGCTCTGAGTGGCTCGTCCTGCTGGGGTGGCCCTTACATAAAACCCGGAACAGACCCGCTTGTGTAACCTCCTTTATATAATACCCCGAGAAATGCCGTGTCTGCCGGGTAAATCCCAGCTCAGCCGGGCCGGCCGGCACCGGACCCCTCCGCCATTGCCCTTTATAACGTCCCGCTCCCCCTTCAGCCCCCCTGCCCTTGTGCCCGGAGGGCTGCGAGCGGTATGAGGGGGTGAGATGAGTTTGCTGGATCTCAGCCCGCTCATGCCGCGGGAGGAGCAGCTTTTCCTCCCCCAGCTGAGCAGAACCCCAGGGAGGTCCTGGCTGGAGGCATCCCCTGAAGTAGCGGGGGGGGACGGGGGACGGACGCGCCCCGCTGCCACGTTCGCCGGCTGCAGCCAGCTGGCCCGGGCGGGAGGCCGGGGAGGCGCGAGCACGTTGGCCGGCGCCTGCGAGCGAAGCGCCGGCGCGCTGGGAGCGAGCGGGATTGTCCTCGGCCGACCCCGGCCGGCGCGGGGAGATGGCAACAGCCGGGGGGAACCCCCCCAGGCGGGCGGCGTGGCCGCCCGCTCGCTTGGCCTTGCCAGGCCTGGGCCACATCCAGTGCTGCCGGCGCCTGCCGAGGCGAGCGGGGACAGATGGCAGCGGACAAAGGGAGGGGAGAGAGTGGGATGAACAAAGGCTGAGCCCCCCACCCCCTCCAGGACACACACACACACACACACACACACACACACACACACACACACTGCCCCCCCCCCCCCCAGCACCCACTCTGGGCTGGGAAGACTGAGGGGCACTTGGAAGTGCAGCTGTTTGGAGGGGATGGGAGAGAGAAAGGAGAGACAGGAAGGGAGGAAGGCAAGGAGAGAAAGAAAGAAAGAAAGAAAGAAAGAAAGAGAAAGAAAGAAAGAAAGAAATTAGGAAATGCAAGTGGAGAGAAAGAAAAAGAAAATGAGACGAGAAAAAGAAATTGAAAAAAAGCAAAAGCAAAAGAAAGAAAAAGAAAAAGAAAAAGAAAAAGAAAAAGAAAGAAAAAGAAAAGAAAGAAAAAAAAGAGAAAAGAGAATAAAAAGATAAAAGAGAAATAAAAAGAACAAAAGAGAGAAGAGAATAAAAATAAGAGGGAAAGAGCTGACGGGGAGGAGGGAGGGAGGGAAGGGGAAGGCAGGAGGGCAGAAGGGCAGGAGGGTAAATGGGGCATGGGGGGGACACCCCAGCTCTGTAGGTACAGCCAGTGGGTGCCAGGCCTGGCCCCCTGCCCACCCTGCCTGCCCTGCCCTGCCCTGCCAGGGGGGCAGGCCCTGGGCAGCTGCTGGGGGCTGCCAGCATCTCACTGCCCCACCAATCCACTGCACAGCCCCACGGCACAGCCCAGCCCCTGGCTGTGGCACAGCCAGACCCTGCCCAGAGTCCCCATGACCCCTCTGACCCCCGTCTCCCCCCCGACACTGACCACAGGCATCGCTCCCAGTGCATCGTGGGAATCTCCCGCCCCAGGGCTGAAGCCACACAGGGCTGGGGGGGGGCAGGTTCAAGCCCTCCCCTGGGATGGCCAGCACGGGGGCTGGCGTGGCAGGGGCCCCCAGCTGTCAGTGCCAGCCTGGTTTGGGGGCGCAGTGACATGCCAGGGGGCTTTGGCTACGTCTGTTCCCCCACTCCGTGCCCACAGCCGCCGGCGTGAGGGAGTGCCGCGGGCATCTGCCACCCCAGCTGTCCCTTGCCAGCGCGGCACAGAGCTGGGCACCTGGCCAGGATGGCAACTGCAGCCCTGGGGAGGGCACGGTGCTTGCCAGCGTGGGGAGATGGCGGGTGGCGAAGGCGGGGGACGGCAGGTGCTCGCGAGACAGAGCTCGCTCATCTTTTATTCATCAGGCACTGAACGGTGCAGGAACCACTCCGGCCCCTTGCCCCCTCCCCCCCTTTATCCTGGCACTGCAGGACGTGGCACCCAGTGCCAGGTCCCTGGCAGGCACCGCTCACGCCGGCCAAGGATTGTGGCGCTGAGCACGGGGCAACTCGCTTCGCTGGTGAGGCGGGGCCGGGGCTGCCCCCCGCCAGCCGGGCACTGCGGGGAAGCCGCCTGGCTCCGGCGCACTGCGGGAGAGCCGGGGAAGCCCTGACCTCCCCAAGGTCGCCGGCGCATTGATCCCCAGAGCTCAGCGCACCGAAGCCATCCTGGCTGCTGCCGCCGCCGCCGGGCTCACAGCAGGGCTGGGCTTGGGGATGGCGGGTCCTCGGGGTGGTGACGCTGCAGGGGACGGGAATGGCTGGGGTCACCGGACTTTCCACCCCGCCTCTGTGGCACCCACCTCTTGGGGCCAGGAACCCAGCCGCTGTGGATTTTCTGATGTCTCATACCCTTGTGCCCTCTCCAGCGGGGGTTTGGGGTGGTGAGGGTGTCTCTCCTCCTGCGGTCACTGGGCTCTGCCTGTCTCGTTGCCCCCCCAGCTTGGCTGGAGAGATACCCAGAGCGGGAAGAGGGTTTGCACATCCTTATCTCCGTGCCCGGGGGGGTTTCTCTGGCCGCCTCTGCCCACTGGTGCCCAGCTCTGCGAACGGCAGAGCCCAAATATTGTGCACCCCATCAATCTCCCCGCCACCCTGCCGATAAATATTTGTGCGGGGGCTGGCGGAGCGGTGCTGCCCGGGGAAACGCCTGCTCCTCCATCTGGAGGGGACCGCGCAGACATTTGGCACGGCCAGCCTGGCACGGCCGCAGGCGCGCTCGGGACGAGAGCCCTGGCACGGGCTCCCCGGCAGATTGGTGCCATCTGCCTTGCACCGCAGCCAGCGGCGAGGCTGGTGAGGGGAGATAAGGGGCTGCCAGGCGGTGGGAGACGCAGATGCTGGCACGGTGTGGAGGTCCCTGCCTCCCCCCCGGCTGCTGGCCCCCCGCCGGCAGCATGGCTGGCTGCACGTGGTAGTGTGCCAGGGGTGCCGGGAGCGGGATGCCACCCTGGGGCCTGCCGCCTGCTTGCCCTGGGCACCCATCTGCTCCCACCCTGCACAGCCCCGGGGAGGGGGCAGAGCCAGGCTCAGGTGCCAGGGGAAGCTCACTGCAGGGCAGAGCCTTGGCCCCTCTCCCCGAGCACATTGGCTGCGGCGTCCCTGCCAGCCCAAGAGCACCCCAAAGGGTCCGAGGGGCCAGCACAGACCCCATCCTGCCTCCCCCCAACTCCTGAAGCCCAGCTGGGATGGGGTCCAGGGATGGGAGGAGAGGTACCAGGATGGGGATGCAGGGCTGGGAGCACGAGGAGGGGGGGTCCAGGGATGGGTGTCCAGGGATGAGGGGGTGCCAGGATGGGGATGCAGAGCTGGGGGCAAGAGGAGGTGGGTCCAGGGATGTGGGGTGCGAGGATAAGGGTCCAGGCATGCAGGATGCAGGGATGGGGATGCAGGGACGGAGGCACAAGGGTGAGGGGGCAGGGAGGGGGGACCCACAGATGCGGGGAGCACTGAGGTGAGGGTGCAGGGAGGGGGGCACCAGCCCCCCCCGACTGGCTGCTGCTGTCGGGAGCTGCTGGGAGGAATCTCTCTGTAATGCTTCGAAGGTCCTGGCACCATCGACTGGGGAGATTGATTACCATTTTACTGCAATGCTTTTGACTTTCACCAGCGACCTCCGAGCTCCCCTCCCAACCCCCCCCCCACCGCTGCACACCCAGCTCTGGGCTGCAGTGCCATCCCCTCCCCCACTGCGGTGTGCACAGCCCAGCCCTGCTCCCATCCTGCTCCCACCCAGCACCCACCATCCTGTTTCCACCCAGCACCCACCATCCTGCTCCCAGTCCTGCATCCAGACCTGCTCCCACCATCCTGCTCCCAGTCCTGCATCCATCATCCTGCTCCCAGTCCTGCATCCAGACCTACACTCACCATCGTGCTTCCACTCAGCACCCATCATCCTGCTCCCAGCCCTGCATTCAGACCTTCTCCCAGTCCTGCTCCCACTCAGCACCCATCATCCTGCTCCCAGTCCCGCTCCCAGCCTGCCCTGCCTGCAGAGGTACTGGGGGCCATGGCTGCTGGGCAGAGAGCTCTGGGGGCAATCAGCGCTGCTGATCACTGGGCATTGGACCCAGGTGTTCAGTGCTCCCCTGCACCCCACAGCGGGGCTGGCACGGGGTCACCCCCAGCCCTGCATCGCTCAGGCCTCAGTTTCCCCAAGTGCAGCTGGGGGCTCAGAACACCCGGTGGGATGGACGGGGATGAGGGGCAAGCAAGAGCCCAGAGGTAGAGCTGGCCCTTGGCATCAGTTTTAGGGGGGGGGGTTGGCTGGGAGTTCAGCCCTCCCCACCCCAGACTGCCCCCGACCCCGGGTGGGGAGAGCAGTGCCGGGGCGGGGGGAGGGGGGGTTCCTCCACCGCCTCCCCTCCCTGGCGTTGCCAGAGCAGCGGCTGGGAAATTGTGCTGACACCAGCAAAACGGGCCGGGCGTAGGAGGGGGAGCCGAGAGCCCACGTGCTCCAGCCTGATAACGGGGGGCCACGGGGGCTGCGGGGAGCCAGAGCTGCCCAGCTGGGGGGGCTACATGTAGCCAAGGTCTCCCCCAGCCTCTTCCCACCCTCCCCCAGGCTCTCTGGGGCTGGGGATGCTGGGGGGAGGTGGGGGTGGGGGGGGTGGTTGCAGAACAAGATGTGCAAAGGGGGAAGCGAGCAGGCATGAGCAGGGTGTGGGGGCAGGGAGGTGGGCAGCAATCGTGGGGGACACCAAGCACACCCCAAACGGTGCCATCACCTGGCCTGGCCATACAGCCCAGGGTCCCACTGGCTGCTCCAATGTCCCTCCTTGCCTCAGTTTCCCCACCGAGGCAGGAGGCCGGGTAGCCCCTCGCTAGCCAAAGCCCCACAGAAGGTGCCCGCTGCAGGCTGGGGCGATGCTGAGCACCCACCCCACCGTGGCACCCCGCACCCTGCAGCACCCCGGGGTGGTGGTGGGGTGGAGGGGTCCCACCCCCCGTGCAGCCGGTGTCACCAGCCCATCCCAGTCCCCCTTAAACGGGACACGGAGCGACCTTAAGAGGGAAAGTGAGAGGCTGCCAGGCCTTATCAGAGAGTATTTACAGCCGCTGTGTTCCCAATTAGACGGTCAGGTGACTGCGGCTGCTGGGGACCCAGACGCCGGGGTCAAGGTCGCCAGTGGGGGGGTGGGGGGTGGCAGAGGGGCGGCCACCTCCCTGGGGACACCCGCCAGCTGCGGCGTGGCCGGGGAACCCGCCGGGGCGGGCACCCCAACGCAGGATGCTGAGCGGGTCCCTCTCAGGGCTGCCGTGGGTCCCTGCCACCAGCACAGCCACCATAGGGCTCCCAGTCCAGTGTGGGGGTGCTCCCAGTCCAGCCCAGTACAGGGTACCCCCCAGTCCAGCGCGACACTGTACCTCCAGCCAAGCCAGCACACGGTGCCCTCAATCCAACCCAGTATGTAGTGTGCCCAGCACCCCAGTTGAGCCCAGTACCCCATCCCAGTTCAGCCCAGTGCAGCCGTGTCTCAGCCCAGTACACAAAACGCCCCTACCCTGCCCAGCAGGTGTTGCCCTGTCCTGCACAGGGTACCCATGTGCCCCCCGGCCCCCAGCCAGTGCCCGGGCAGCATGGCACCCCGTGTTCCCAGGGCACTGCTGGGACCCAGCCTGCCTCCGAGCAGGCGAGCCACGTGCACTGGGCGTACTGGTGCCAGCACCACGCATGCACGCATGTGCACCCCCCCAGTTGATGGTCAATGCCCCCCCATACCTGGGCCCTGGGGCAGGATCTGATCCCAGCCACTCACTGGCAAAGCCTGTGCCCTGCTTGTCCCCAAAGCCATGAGGGCTTGACAGTCTCCCCTGAGCATCCTGGGGGTAGGGGGGGGCACATGCCCAGTGTACCTCAGTTTCCCCCAGTGACACCCAGCACACCCCACTGCTGGCTCTGGCACCCTCTTTGTTGGGACTGTGGCATCGTGATGCCCTCTGTGGTGCCACTACCCATCCCTGGGCCCTGGCCAGCACTGGACAAGGAGCCCCATGCTCCCCGCTGTTGGGGGCATGGCTGGGGGGCATCACCCAGTGCTGTGGGTCTGTGCTGCCAGAAGGGGACCGATGTCCTTGTCCCTGCACCCGGGCAGCTTGGCCGGGCTGTGGAGGGCTACGAGCCCCCTGGCTGCCAGTCCCTCGGGGCTGCACATCACAGAACCCCCTGGTTCTGCATCATCCCTGCAAAACCCACCCTGCCCTCGCCCACAGGGCTCCTGAAGCATCTCCCTGGGCTCCTCACCCACCTGGGGGTGCTGGGAGATGTTGGGGTCCGTGGGGGACCCCAGTTGCCGGGGCGGTGTCTGTGCCAGCACGTCCCCAGGTGGATAAAATAAACCTGCCTGGATAAATTAAGATCTGACCCAAGCTACGAGGAGCTTCCCTTGCCCGACGTGAGGAGCTGGGGGGAGCTGGCAGCGAGGATGGCGGCTTAGGGACCTAATCCTCTCAGCCTGGGAACCGCCGTCTGCCCTGCCCGCTCTGCCTCAGTTTCCCCCTTTCAATCGTCAAGGCTTCAAGGCTTCAAGAGCAGATCTGACCCTCCCTCCTCGACAGAGTGAATCCAGCCCAGTTCTCCCAGCGGGTCTGTGGGACCCCCAGGCAGGCGAAGGGCAGGGGAGCAGCACCCCCTCAGCGCAGAGCAGAAGCTGCTGGGGTTTGCCCCTGCTGGCATTAGCGCTGCCCCCTCCTCAGCTGGCCTCAGCCGCTCCTGTCCCCTCCTCGGTCCCCCTGCCGGGTGAGGGGCTGGGATGCCAGCCCACGGCAAACTGGCACTGCTGGCCCAGCTCCAGCCCTTGGGGGACACGCCAGGAACAGGCTGTCCCTTCCCTGCCCACGCCACCCACCCGCTCCTCCAGGCTGGCAGCACAGGCAGCCGCGTCAGGCAGGCGTGGGACGTGGGGGTAACCTCCTAAGCCCCCCGCTTCTGGGGATGCCCGGGGCCAGGAGCATCCTCAGGGATCATTCACCTCCTTCCCTCCCTCGCACGCACCCCCCGGGGCAGCCAGGATGCACCCAGGGGAGAGCATCTGCGTGGGCAGGGTGGGGGGCACCCACTCCTCTTTGCAAAGTCTGCCAATGGACAATGTGTCCCCAAGTGGTGTCCCCAAGCTGGAGATGGGATTGACATTGCAAGGTGGGGGGTGAAATGGGAAAGCTAGAACAACCCCCCTCCCCACCTCCCACCCAGGGAGCCGGATCTGGTGGGGATTCATCCTGGCACTGCCTCACGAGCACCCACCGAGCACCCACCTCTCTCGCGGACGAAGTACGCCAGGTAGAGGTCGAGCTCCTTGACGGAGACGCTGATGTGGTGGGGCTGGACGCAGAGGATGGGGTTGGTGCACTGGCCCGACTTGACCAGGCGCTCGCCGTCGGTGCTCTCCAGCGGGATCCCTTTGAAGAGGATGACCATGACCAGGTCCAGCCGCCACACCTTGTCCGCCTGCCGCAGGCAGTCGATGCGGCGCATCTTCCCCTTCTGGTCGGGGTTGGAGAGGACGCAGCACGAGGGCTTCTTGCCTGTGATGGAGAGCACAAAGTCCTCGCGGCACTCGGGCCGGATGTCCTTGCGCAGCTTGGCCAGGAGGCGCGAGGCCCATTTCTGCTTCACCTCCGGCTTCTCGCTCAGCAGCTCGTCCTTCACCGCCCTCTCCTCGTCCTTCGTCATCCTCTTCTCGTGCTTCTTGAAGTACTTGCGCTTGCGGGCCTGCAGGTTGAACCAGGTGTAGGCGAAGGCCCGGACGTGGGGGAGCAGCGCCTCGATGAAGGGGTGGAATTCATCCTGGGGGAGCAGAGGGACAAAGCGGTCACTCCCAGCTGAGCCCCCCCAAACCCACGCTGGGACGGTTGGGGTGCATGTGGGGACCTGCTGGGGACGTCCATGCTGGGCTGCATCCCAGCACAACCAGAAGGAAGAGCTTTGGCATAGGCACGTGCCCACCACGGACGGGGAAGTCCTCCCTACACAGAGGGATGCCCCCCCTCCCAGCAGCCCCCCAAAAATGCCCCCGGCTGCAACGCTCCCAGGCGCAAGGCACGTCAGCTCGGCAGCACCCGGACCCTCTCCCCTTCCCCGGGATCTGCTCCCGGCAGAAATTCCTCCTGCCATCACACCCACCATGCCACTGCCAGACTGCAGCCCCCAAGGGACAGGTCCCCCACACCTCCAGCATCCCGGGTGCTCCCGCCGGGGGCTGCGGGTGCCTCGGACCTCTCCGCTCCCTCCGGACCAGCGGGAAACTCCCCCAGTTTGCCCCAGTTGCGGCCAGGCCGGCGGCTGGCACCTGGCCCAGTGCACAAGGCGTGCTCTGACTGCCTTTTTCCATTTGGCAAGCGCTGCTGGACGAGTCTGGCCCCAAAAGAAAACAAGGAAAATGCATCTCCCCCCCCCTCCCCGGCCCCTCCTTCACTCATCCTTTTTTCTTTTATTTTTTCCTCAGTTTGGAAAATCAATGCTTCCTGGCTGGAGGGGACCACAACCCGCCACGAGGGATGGAGAGGTGTCAGGGCATCTCCCAGCAGGGAAAATGGCAGGGAGAGGGCCAGGCATCTCAGTGCACGGCCAGGCAGCAGCAAACTGGTCCCCGAGGACAGGATTTGGCCCTCGGGGTCCCTCGTGACCGGGGATGATGCGGAGGGGAAAGGAGCCCAGCTCAGAGCTCGAGTCCCACCAGAGATTGCCAGTGCTGGTGCCAGAGGTGGCAGCTGCCACCCCTGTGTCACTTGCAGGGTCATGCCTGGGTTTGGTCACCCCCCCAGCGGGGAAGGTGCCGAGGGCAGGTGCTGCTCTGGGGAGGGACCCGGGAGGTGGCCACAGGCAGTAGCCAGCCGGGGGGAGGGGAACACACAGCCCAGGAAGTGGGATGGAGTGAGTGGTTCCAGAGACCGTGACTGGTCCTGCTCATCCCAGGGCACTGATGCCATTCGCCGGCTGAAGCATCCCTGTCCCAAAGTGACCCTGCTTGGATGGACAGTGTCCCCTGAAGCAGGGTCCCAGTGGAGACCGGCCCCATAGAGACCCACTTGGCCCCACAACCAGCACAGAGCCCATTAACCCCAAATCAGCCCCTATGAAACCCCAAACCCACTCCCCAGCACAAATCCTGCTAAAAGCCAGAGCAGGTCCCCCCGGCGCAGCCCCTACTGTCCCTTGGGCCAGTGTCCCCTGCACAGACCCTGCTGTGACCTGGCACAAACATCCCAGCACAGACCCTACCACCCCCCAAACCCGGCACGGACACCAATAACCACCAGCACAGCCCCACTGATCCCCCCAAAAAGTCCCCCGAAGCACAGACCTCGTTATTTGCCAGCACCGATCCATCACCCCAGCACAGACCCCACTGTCCGCCCCTGCTCCAGTCACCCCAGACCCCACAACGGAACTGCATGGGGGTCTCACCCTGACCTTGGGGACCCATCCCTGCCCGGGGGACTGATCCTGCTGGGGGAATTCATCCCTGCCTCAGTGGACTCGTCCCCGCCGGTTGCTCCTGGGGCGGCTGCAGGGTCTGGTTCCCTCCCCGGCAGCAGCCGCTAATTCAGTGCAGCTGGGCAAGGGCTGGGCATGTGTCTTAAATCAGGGAAGAAGGTCAAAGAAAAGTAAGACAGGAGCCGAAAAAAGCAGCAGCGAGTTCCAAAAACAATACTTGGCCGGGGCGGTGGGCGGCTGATCTTCCTTGGTGGCCGGTTATTCAGACGAGCCCTACAAATTGCTGCCATCCCCTGGCCCCGCCACCCTCCCCAGGCAGCCGGCGGCAGAGCCGGGGACACCGCACTGTTGTCCCCATCCCTGCCCGCCTGCTGGGCAGTGCCACCCTGGGCACCGCTGCAGGGATGTGGGGCAAGAACCGGGTTATCCACCTTGGACAAGCCCTCGCTGTGAGGCCCAGGGGATGCTCGGTGCCCTGCCACAGGGCGGCAAGTGCAAGCCCTGGTTTCTTGAGGGGCCTCCGAGAGGATGCTGGCTTTGCCTCCCCCCCTCACCATGGTGTTTGGATCCCACTTGAACCCACCAAAATCTCGCTGCCTGCAGAAGTCCAAATTGCCCTCGGTGGCCCTGAAGCCACGGTGGCCACCCCCCTGCCCAGGATTAGGGTGGGGTGGGAGCGGCACCGAAAGCCGATCAGGCCCTCACCAACTTTCCCTCCCGTCTGGCTTATCCCACGCCGAGATGCCGCGCGGAGTTAAGCCGCTTTAGCGGGGCCAGGCGAGGGCAGCCGGGGGGCACCGGGACAGACAGTTGGATTGGGGGGGTGGGACACAACACGGCCAAGGGGACAAACCAGAGGACTTGGGGACCATCCCTGCGCCCTCCATTTCCCCCACACGTGCAGCCAGAGAGCCCCTCGGCCTGGCTCCCCAGCTCCACGGCCAGCGCCATTTGGGTGAGAAGAGGCCGGGAGGTGCTTTCCCTCTGTCCCTGTCACCGATCCCTGCCCTCCGTCCCCTCAACCCCGGCCGGCAGCGAGGAGCAGCCCCGGCAAAGGGCTGGTTAAGTGTTTCTCCTGCTGTTTTTCCTTCGCGGGGCTGGGAAGCAGAGACGTGCTGCAATACCCCAGACGAGGCTGCTCCCGGGGCATTTCCGGACGGGAATCTGGCAGCAGAGCCTGCGCTTGGGCCCCATCCAGCCCGGGCTTGTAAAGCCCCGCAACCTGGGGAGGAGTGTGCCTGCGTTGGGGTGCTGCTGGCCCCAGCACATGGCCGCCCCCCCAACTAACACCCTCCTTCCAGAGCCCCGCACAGCTTTCCCTGCCAGATGCTACGAAGGGAAACTGAGGCACGGGTCCCTCCTGGTGTTAGTCCTGCCGTGGAGCGGGGAGGGAGAGGAGCGATGCTCTGCATGGAGCTGGGCACGCTGTGCCAGGATTAACTCCTCCTGCCCCTGCTCCTGCCTGTCCTCACTGCTGGACCGGTGCTGCTTGGCCCCGGGGGTGGCTTTGCCCGTGGGGACAGCAGAGGATGCTCTGTGCCACACAGGGGGACAGGGCCAGGCACAGGGCACCACGGCCGGGCACCACGGTGTGGGCTGGCCGGGCCTCTGAGCATCCTCCACTCCAGAGCCTTGTGCAAACAGGTCGAGCTCAGCGAAACAGCCTGAATTTTCCGATGAAAAAAAAAAAACGTTTCCTCAGGAAATTCCCGAGCAGTTTTCATGGGGGAGGGAGGAACGTGGGGAGGGAGGGCGGAGAAGGAGGAGGGGGACGGGAGGGGTCAATCGCCTCGGCAGCGGGTTTTGCTCCCCACCAGCATGGCCCCAGTCCCGGGGAGGAGCAGGATGGTGACCCCGCCGCATCCCGGCCCTGCAGGGACCACACAGCGATCATTTCATGAAAGGATGCTCAGCCTCCCCGCCAGCCACCACACACCTCCAAACCGCTGCCGGCTCCCACCGCCGCCGCTCCTGCCAGGCCCCCACTCCCCGCGGCCACGCGAGCCCGGGCAGGGGCTGGCAAGTTGGGTGCTGGGTGCTGTGCCCCCCATGGGAAGCCTTGGCACGACGGCGGTTGGGGGGGGGATGGACACGACGCAGCCGCAGAGATTCTGGTTATCCTGAGAATCCTGAAATCCCGGTACCAAGAAGGGGCACGATGGGGACTTGCTCCTTGTCCCAACCTCGGTTTCCCCTCCCCGGAGCCCATGGGCAACCTCGGCACAGACGAAACACTTTCGTGTAGCCCCAGCAAAGCCTCTGGTAGCCGCTTCTTAACTGTTCACCAAAGTGGCTCTGGATAATAAGTTAACCTGGTAATGAGACCTGTTGCCGAGACAGATGCAAATGATTGGGAAGTGCTCATTAGAGGGGATGGAAGGAGGCACTTAGGCCCTGAAAAGCACCCAGCCTTTCCCGGGGCGGCCCTGTGCCCTATTAGAGCCCATTTTACAATAATTGCTCCAGAGGAGGAAATCTATTTGGATTCATCATAAAGTATTTATTAACAAAAGCTTATTCATAAGTTTTGCTGCTCGCCAGGCTTCCCGGCCGCTGGTGAGCGGCATTGCCGTGCTGGGAAGGGGGAAACTGAGGCACGTCGGGTGCAGGGCAGCGGGAGGGAGCGCGGTGGCCACCAAAGCTCTCTGGAAAGCAGCCAGGGAGGTGGTACGGGCCGTGCTGGCCTCGCCAGTGCACACCCGGCCCCATGCTGGAGCTGCCTGTGGGGCAGAACAGTCTATGGTAGACACGCTGCCCCACAGCTCCCGGCGGCGGCAGCTGAGCCGGGGTGGGAACGACCCAGTCCCACGCTTGCAAAACCCCCTCTTGCAGCCCACACCGGGACACGGTGCCCCGGTGCCCGGGGCAGCCTGGCTGGCACCACCGGTGCCGGCACCAGGCAAGGACATGGTGCCACATCCCTGCAGCTCCTCTCCCCTGACCTCGGGGCTTCTTCTTCCCCCTCCCAGGGAAGACAGCATCCTCCAGCTGATGTCCCTGCACGGCTCAGGGCTGTGTACGGGCTGGACTGGACCCTCAGGATGCGGCCACCCTGTTGGGGGGGTCAGCCAGGATGGACACCCGGCCAGAAGCCGTTTCATTTACCGCCATGATGCTCAGCCCTGCTCAGGATGGGACCAGGAGGCGGCGACGGCGTAATAAAGCACTCGGTGCTCACCACGCACCCGGGATCAGAGGCCCCAGATTCCTCGCTGAGCCCCCCCGGGCTGCCCAGCAACACCCCGCCGGGCCCTTGGAGCCCCCCGGGCGCAGGCAGGTCCCTGCCGCCCCGCGGGCACCGTGAGCACCCCGCGCCGTGCCGGTGCCCGCGCCTGCCTGCGCCTACGTGCCGGGGCAGGAGGCGATGCCAGCGCTCGCCCTCGCAGGTGGTGTGGCTGCGAGCGGGGGTGCGGGGAGCGCGCCGAGGCCGCTGCCGCGGGTCAGGCGAGGCCGCGGCACAGAGAACCTGCCAGTTGCTTTGGAAAACAGCAGGAAGAAAAGCAGCTCTCTTTGCAGCCCCCGGCTCAGGTGCCAGCGCCGCCTGGGCCCACGCCAGCCGGCACAGCCCTCCCCGGGGAGGCAGCACCGCCGGCAGACGGCGGCCGGGGGTGGCCCAGGTGGGCTAAAGCCGGGGAGGGGGGGAGGTGGAACTCTTCCAGCAGCGTGGTGCTTGCCCAAACCCATGGCCCATCACCTCACCTCTGATCTGCCTGCATGCACCTTCACCTCTGGCAACAACTGGAGCTGATGGTCCCTGACTTTGCTAAATGCACCCCAAAGCAGGGAGCGGCGTGCCCAGGGCAAGGGGAAGGGGTAAGGATGCCCCGGGGATGGTACCCAATGGCAGCACAACCAGCACCAGTGGGTGGAGGGGCTGGGAGGGCACTGGAGAGGGAGATGTGATGGTGGAAGCGCCCGGAGCTGCTCGCTGCCTGCCTGCAGACATGCTCGGGTCTCTCAAGTGCCTCAGTTTCCCCAGGGGTCCCAGTCCCCTCAGGTGCCTCAGTTCCCCCAGGTGCCTCAGTTCCCCCAGGTGCCGTCTCTGCCCGTCCCCCTCGGGGTGCTCCTTACCCGGGGTGACCCCACCTGTCCCCACAGTGCGGTGCTGGCTTTCCAAAGACAGGGAAACTGAGGCACGGCACCCACCAGGACAGCAGCAGCAGAGGCAGGACACAACGGTGGCTGCTGGGGTCCAAGAGGAACCCTACAAGCAGCACAAGGGGAGCACGGAGGGGACCCGGCCCATGGCCAAGGAGATGTCCCCCTGCCCCTGGAAGCATCCCGTGGCCGGCAGTGCTGAGGCCACGTGGCTTCCCAGCCGAAACCCCCCTGGGGCTCCAAGGAAGGGAAATGTTTTCTGGAACTGGAAAAAAAAAAAGCTTTGCCAACACTGGCGCTGCCAGCTCCTCCGCCCGGCCCTGCGTCAGCGCGGGGCCCTGGGGGTGGCTGCTCCCCCTAGCCCCCCTCCTGGCACACGGCGGGGACCACAGCTACGGGGGGGTGAGGCTGAGCAGCTCCCTGCCCCGCACCCTGGGGTCCCAGCCTGGGAACTGCTGGGGTGTGACACGGGGACACTGGCAGGAATGAGGGAAACTGAGGCAGGAGAGATGCCCGGGACCAGCAGCACTGCGTTAGCCCTGGGGAAGACAAGCTCAGCATCCCCCCCAGCACCGAGGAAGCTGGGACCAGCCAGGTTCCCCCCTCAGCTTCCCCCCGCCGAGGCTCTGAGCTCGGCTTTAGCCCCTGACGCAGGAGGTTTTATTTCCCTCCATACATATTTTTAGCCCTGCGTGCTCCGTCCTGGCCTTTACGAGGGGGATTAATTCTCCCCCCCCACCTCCCCCACCAACATACACCACTAAAGGTGTGGGGGTGCAGAGAGAGGTCCCCAGCTCTCTCCCGGGGATGCCTGCCAGGGGGCAGGGGAGATGGCACTGGGGGTGTCTCTGCACCCCGTGATGGGGAGTGCCACCACGGGCTCCCGGTGCTCACGCCATCGCCAATCCAATCCCCGGTGGGTTGGAGCAAGTCACCGGTTAAAAATAGCCCCGGCCTTTCGCCGAGGAGCCGGCGACCTTGCGGGAGGATCGGCCGCCCCCGGGGCTCTGGCGGTGAAGAGTTCACGGCCCCCCCGCAGCCCCGTCGCCCTCGCTGCACCTCGGATGTGGCCAGGGTTCAGCCTCCGCCCCGGCTCCCTGGGGGCTGGGGACACCCTGCCAGGACCCTCCGCCTAGGGATGGGGAAACTGAGGCACGGGGCAACAGGCTCTCCCGGAGAGCAAAGGGGGGTCCCCAAACTGTCAGCAGTGCCCCGAGCACTGAAGGACAGGGCTGCTTTAACAGCGGCGGGGGGCAGGGGGGGACGCGTTCATCCGCTTTCGGCAGCTCGGCAGAGCCTTCCTGGGCAGATTCAAAGGCTGAGCCCGGCCGGGTCCTATTTCGGGAGGGTTTTGGACGCCTCCCAAGCGGCAGGAGTGGGGGCTGGCCCGGACAAAGGGACTCTGTTTGGGACGCTGGGCTCTGGCAGTGCTCGGCGCGGAGGCTGGTGGCTGTGGCTGGTCCCCTTGTCCCTTGCATGACAAGTCAGCGCCCAGGGCCAGGGCAGGAGGCGAATATTCCTCTCCTGCTCTGGGTGCTGCACCCACCTGGAGGTAAACTGAGGCACGGGGTGGGACTGTCCTTGCCTCCTGAGCCATCGCTGTAGCCGCTAAGTGACACTGCTGTACCGCAGAGACAGCCCTGCCAACCTGCCTCGTGACACAGAGTCCACCAGCCACCCGCCTTGGGCCACCTGCCCAGGCTGGCCCCCAGCCATCCCCTGGGGGAGTCCAAGGTCCCTGAGTGGGGCCGGGTGCTGCGGGAGCCAATAGCTCAGCCACCGGCTTCACGGCGGAGCAGAAGGAAAACCCCCATCGGGCCGGATCCTGCCAGCATTGATGGGATGCACCGGGGCGCCAGAGGGATGCAGTGCTGCCAGCACTGCTGGCCCCGGGACCGGGGGGGCCTCTGTGTCACCTCCCTGCCACTGCCTGCCTCAGGTCCTGGAGGGTTTCAGAAAGCCCCAAGGCTTGGGATCCATGGCGGTGTTCCCAGCCTGCTCCCCGTTACACGCAGAGCTGCAAGTGCCCACGTGTGCACCCACGGGTGCCAGGCACAGGAACCCCCAGATGGGACCGCCTGAGTGGGCAGGGTCCTCACATGGTGATGCCGGGCAACCTCTGACCAGCTCCTGTCCCTGTCCCTACACAGGACACGCTGTGGCCAGCAGCTTGGCCCTGACACCGCTGCTGGTGACTCCCCTTCTCCACCCCATCCACCACCACAAGGCGAAGAGACTGGCGAGCGCGTCCCGGTTCCCTCCGGCGGTACCTCAGGATGCGATGCAGTCATCGCTAATGCATCTGGACTCATTTACGGCGATGAGAAAATGTTTCCAGGTTTCCCACAAAGTCCCATTAAGATCCCAGTCCCACTCTATTTTTAGTGCCCCTCATCAACAACGCCTTCCCCAGCCACCCCGGCGGCTCCAAAGCCCCGCAGGGCTGGTGGGGGCACCCTGGGGACATGCTGCCCCTGGGGGGAAGCTGAGCCGCAGCAGGACCAGGCGGCTGGAGGGGGTAAACCCCACACCCCGCAGTCCGGCAGCTTTGCACCCATGGGTGCACCCCGGTGGTGGGGACGCCCCAGCCCAGCTTTCACCCGAGAGCAGCAGAGGAAGGAAACGTGGTGGGAAACAGCAGCAAAAGCCACCCCTGGTCACCGCACTGGCCACAGGCCCCGCTCGCCACTGAGGACAGAGAGGGGATGGCAGCACTGGGCAAGGCTCGGCGGCGCTGGGCACACCAGTGGCCCCGTGTCCCTGCAGGTGCAAGGTCACAGCCCGCAGCACTAGTTTGTCACACGGCAAAAGCCAATGGCCCACCCAACCCCCCTGTCCCCTGCAAGCGACCCCTGGAGCCCTGGCATCGCCTCCCCCCCCATACAGTGGGTGCCCACAGGGCTCCTGGTGCTGCTGGGGAGGGCACGCACGGCCTCCCCCGTGTGCCCTCCCGGGCTATCTATAGCCATGACCTCAGCGGGAGTCGGGGCAGGCGCCTGGCCACGCATCCTCCCTTCTTGGCAGAACCGCCGCCACAGCCCCCACCCGGTAAAGAGCCGCCGCCAAGCTCAGGCTTTTATCCCATACGCTCGCTAATCCGACGGGATTCGGTGTCAGGGGCTGCCCACGGGAGGCTCGCAAAGGCCCTTTCCAGAGGGGGGGGCTCGGCCAAGCAATGGAGAACACCAGCCGGCGAGGGCAGCTGGCGGTGCTGGGTGTCACCGCGTTAGATGACAGCGTCTGACCCCGGGGGCTGGAGGAGAAGGGACGTGGGTGACCTGGCTCCAACAAGGTCGAGCAGGGGGATGTCCCCGCACAGACAGGGGTGACTTGAGGACACCCCGCAGCTGCACCCCACAGGCGTCGGGGTCGCAGCCGCCCGCAGAGGCCCGGGGCGGGAGGGGAGTGCTCGGGGAGGGACCCGCCGGGGGGAAGTGGGGAAGGGGTGGCCCAGAGGAGGGGAATTTCCCCAGCTTCTTTTCTCCGACAAACTCCTGGGCTTGTGCAATTAAGAGAAATTTGTTTAACAAACTCCCGGGGGAGCGGAGCGGGAAGGTGGGGTGGCGCACGGCCAGGGGCGCTGCTCGCACAGGCCCAATCCCTCCCCGCCTGTGCCTTTGATCAGCGGGCGCTTCGCCGGGGCCAGAGGAGCGGTTCCCTGCGGCCAGACGGCGGCCGGAGTCCTGCTGTGCTGCGGGAAGCGCCTCGGCCCCTGCGGACGTGCCGCCCGTGGCCACGCATCCCCCTCAACATGCCCCTCTGCCCGCATCCCACCGCCCTCACGCTCACCGGGGTGGCACGGCCCTGACACCCTGGCACCCCGGCACCCCATGGCGCACAGCCCCCAGCCTCCCCGTGCCACACGTGCGCACCCCGGCGTGTACCCATGTGCGCGGCCTCGGCCGGCAGGGAAGGCGCAGGCCCGGGGCGCTGGGCTGGCTCGCTCTCTCCCGCGCTCTCTCTCTCTCTCTTTCTCCTGCCATGCCATTTCCATCAAAAACCCTTTACTCGGCACTTTTTCGCCAGCGCCGCTTCATTGGTATTCAGGCCGCGGCGCTCGCCTGTCCTGGCGCACAGGTTACTAAAGGAGATTTTGCGGCGCAGCGCGGCGGGGGGTCACGTTTCAGTCCCCGCCGTCTCGCTTTCCCCAACCGGCGGGCAGGGGCTGGGGGAACGGCGGGAGGGGACGGGGACGGGGTCGCAGAACACGACAAGTCCCAGCTCCTACCCAGCAACCCCGGGACGAAGCGGCGTCCCTGTCATACTGGGGCGAGGAGGGCTGGCAACAGGGAGCTCTGCAGCAAACGGCAGTGACGGGTGGCTCCCTGGGGACAGCCAGGTCACCGGAGCCCTCCATCCTCCCCGCAGCCCACCGTGCTGCTGCGAGTTGGGAGCAGGCACCAAAAGGGATGGGGGGGAGGCGAGCAGAGCACATGGTTGGCACTGCCATCACCCTGGCCACCGGTGCCCAGATGAATCCCGAGTGGCACCCAGTGTCCCCAGCGGGACTGTGCTCCCCGGGACGGTGTCCTTGGGTGAGGAGGGGACGGCGGCGCCTCTCGTTTCGGGGCTGGTTCGGGGAAAGGGGAAACGTCTGGGTGGAAAATCAACATTTGTCTCCTGGGTTTTTGTTGGGTTTTTTTTTCTTCCTTTGAAAGCAAAAATATTTCTTGGTTTTTCGTGATCAGAAACATGTTGGGGGTTTTTTTTGGACAACAGCCGGTCAAATACCGTTTCCCCGCGAAGGGAATGCAGGGGCCCTTTGCAAGGAGAGCAAAGCCTTCTCAAAAACCAAGGTAAAATCCCCAGTTTTTTAAGAAATCCACCTGGCCACGGACTCAAGCAAACTCCCGGGAAAGGGGGCCTCAGCGTGGGCCTGATCCTGGCATTCCTGTGCCCATCTGTGCTGCCGAAGGGTGCTGCGGCCCCTCCTGTGGTGGCGGTGGCTGGGTGATGCCCATAGCGGGCAGCCCGAAGCCCAGACCTGGGGATTTTGCCCAAAATGCTGATTAGACCTGGCTGCCGGCCGGGGAAGGGAGGATTAATGTGCTTTTAAAGCAGCAGTGAGTTAACCGAGAAATCAATCCTTGGCAGGGGCTGGCCGGCGGGGTCCCCCGGCGCGTGAGCGCTGCCGCACCTGGGCCACGGGATCCTTTCCCAGCTCCTCTCCAGGACTTGGGAAGCGCCGGGGCCTTGGCGGCCGGCACAGGGCGTTGGGTGCCGGCCAAGCTGGCACAGCACGGCGCGGCTGCGGGGGATGCCTGCCCGGGGCCAACGTGACGGATGGCGAGCCCAACCGCCCGCCAGGGTGCGAGCCAGGCCCCGGGATGCCCACGGGGACCCTGTGCATCCCCATCCGGCAGCTGGCACACCCGGGGGGTCTGCGTCCCCTCCCCGAGGGTGACACTGTCTCAGGGTGCCCAGCTGGCAGGGAGGGAGGCTGAGCTCGAGCTCTTGCCTGTGCCCATTTGGTGCATCCAAAGCCTCCGAAGGTACTTTGGTACCCAAAACCCACCATGGTTTGGCACTGGGCACCTCTTCCCCCCCTGCGAGGCTGTGCCTGTCTTGAGGCACCCATTAGCAGGCCCCAGCCGTGCAGGGGGAGGAGGGGGAGACGTCACCGGTGATGCTGTGCCGTGGGGGGTACGTCACTGGTGATGCCACGCGGTGCCAGCCTGACCAGGCAGGGCTGAGCAGCCATCGATGCCCCAGCCGCACCCCATCGCCTTTGACGCCCTGCCCCGACCTGCCCGGCACACCCCGAGGTGCCACGGGAGAAATTCCCACCCTGCGGGTCCCTGAGGAGCGGATCACGCCCCCACCACCCCAAGGCCCTGCCTGCACCCCCGGCTCAGGTGCAGGGATGGGGGGGGGAAGGGAGTTCACCCCAGCCCCCTCCCGCGAGTGCTCAGCCCCCCCGGCGGTGCTCAGCGCCGGCAGCGCAGGAACAGCCACAGCACGGCCAGGGGTGGCGGGCAGCAAGCCAGCATTGCAGGAGAGATTTTGCTTCCCCCCCCCCCCAGCAAGAGACCCCCAGGATGCTCCCCATCATCGCCACCATCCCCACCCCTCCATCCAGGGCTCGGCCTGTCCCTAGGACAGGTGCGGTCACGCCAGGAGGGACCGGGGAGGGGGACACAATGGGCACCCCTCAGGGGGCCAGGCACAAGGAAGGCTGGTGCAGACAGGACGAGGAGGCCAAAGGCATCCATGCCCCCCCCAGCCCAAACTGTGGGGAATAAAAAAAGAAAAACCACCCAAGAGACCTACTCCCCGCTCGCTTCAGGGCAGCTGGGTGGCAAGACGGGCTTTGCCCAAGCGCGTGAAGCGCAGGGCAGGCGGCGGGTGGGCTCCCGGCCCCGCTGCGGAGGGGAGGGCAGGGCAGGGGGCCCGAGCTGCCCCGGAGAAGGTGAATTCTCCCTGGGGGAAAGGCGGCTGATTTATTGTGCCCCGGCGAGTTCAAGGTGATGTGGTGGAGGAGAGTGGCGCAGCGCGAGGGACGGCCACCGACCGGCTCTCACCAAGGGCCTCTCTCCTGCCGCAGGCCTCACCCTGCCCGCCGTCCCCCCGTTGCCCATCCCAACCCTCCCCCATCTGGCTCCAGAAACGGCGATTAAAACCCGATCTGTTGTTCCCGGGCGAGGATTTCAGATGGGAGCGGGGCAGGAGCGGCGGGGTGGGCGGCAGCAGCACGGGCGAGTGTGGCAGGGCAGGGCCGGCTGGGGCAGGCGGGCACGGGGTGGCAGGCGGGCACGGGGTGGCAGGCGGGCACGGGGTGGCAGGCGCCTCGCGGGGAAAAGCCAGGATCTCCCGAAGGTTGCGTTTAAAGAACGGCCTCATTGTTTTTCTCAAACAATACTCAGCAGATGGGAGAATTGAAAGTGTGTTGCAACCTTCCCTCTCTCCCCCCGCTGTGCCCGCCTTGCTGCTCCCATCCTTTGGCAGCTCATCTGAGCTTCCCGGCTGGAAACCAGTTTGCCGGAGCTACTGGTGGAAGTTGAGGGGGGGGGGGGGGGGGGGGGGGGAAGGGGGGCACTAGTGCTCCCCTCTCGCCCCAAAACGCCGCCGTGCTTTTGGGAAGGTGGCTTGCCAAAGGATGTCCTGGTGGGATCTGCCCGGTGGGTGACTCCCAGCTACGGCCACGTGCCCACCCAGCGGTGGCAGCTGGGTAACCTGTAGAGTGACCGGCGGTGGCCAGGGAGAGGCGAGATCCCCCTCGGCACCCCGCGGCTGCGACCGGGCCACGTGGCCACGACGCCTCTCTCACAGCCTGACCACGTCCCCTGGGCACTGTGGTGTACCCGTGTCCTCGGGTGCCGCCGGCACAGAGGTTCATGCCAGGCCGGCCTGGCTGTGCCACTCCCCGGTGCCCCCGGGACCCGGTGCTGCCGGCTACGGCACGCGCAGGGCTCCTTGCCTGGCTGCTGGCTCTCGGTCAGGCAGCGCAGGCCCATCTGCGCCAAAACCAGGCTCCGAGGATGCACCTGAGCCCCCCAAGCCAGGGAGAGGGTCTCTGGCAGGACCCTGGTGGGACGCCCAGGTCCCATCTCACCTCACAGCTGCCGACGGGTACCAGGGTGGGGGGCTCAGGGAACACCGGGGAGACTGCCAGAGAGGAGCCAGAGGGAGCATCGCCGTCACAAAATTTGCTCGTCTACCACCCGGGATCATCCCAAACCTCCTCCCGACCCCGCTGCAGATGCGGGAGCCGGGGATAACTCTTACGGCTCCTGAGGGACGCCCCTGCGGGGCCAGCACTGGGTGCGTGACACCGGGGTTATGGCGGGGTCCCGGCAGCCGAATCCCCCCCCACCATGGGCAGGGTGAGACCTCGTCCGTGGTGCCGGTGCCGCTTCCCCACCAACCCGGCGGCTCCCTCTGGACTGAGCGGGGACAGGGGGAGCGGGAGAAAGTCCCCAGGCAGTGACAGAGAGCCGAGGAGGGCACAAAGTCACCCTCCTCGCCCAGGCCCCAGGCTTGAGCATGTGGTGGCCGATGCCTTTTGCCAGGGCTATTTCGGGCTGTCAAGCCCCAGCTTGGGCCAGCTCCGGCCAGCAAGGGCAACCGCCCGGGCGGTAGCCGAGGTCCGAGTGGCCGGCGGTGGCCGTGGCGGCGGGGAGATGCGTGAAGGCAGAAGCAGGGCGGCTCCCGCGCACGTTCCAATGTATCCACATCACCATCCGCGGCTCCCGAGGCCGGGCGAGCCTCCCCGCCGCGCGGGTGGGATGGGAAGGCGGGGGGAGCGCCGGGGGGGGGCCAGATCCGGTGGGTGCAGACGATGTCTGATCCCGTCCGAGCCGGGCCGGATTGGAGCTGAGGCTACGCCAGGGCAAGGGTTGGGTGGGGGGGCGTGGGGGGGGAACCGGAGCTTTCCCTGAGCCAAGGAACAGGCTGGGATCCAACGAGGAAAAAAAAACAGCTTCCCCCCCGTCGGCCGGGCGAAGCGCTGGGAACAGCATGGGGCTGGGAGCCCAATGGCTACCGCCAGCCCCGGCCTGGCCAGTGACCACAGCGCTGCCCACATCAGACCAGCGCCGGTAGCCGGCACCAACGGGTTCTGCCAAGGCAGCACCAGCTGGAGACAGCGATGGGGGGGGGGGACGGACCCCCGGGAAGGAGAGAGTTGGGGTGGGAGAGAAGGGAAAAGAAAGGAAAAAAAGAAAGGAAAAGAAAAGAGAGGGAAAGAGAAAGGAAAAGAAAAAAGGAAAAGAGGGGAAAAGAAAAAAGGAAAAGAGGGGAAAAGAAAAAAGGAAAAGAGGGGAAAAGAAAAAAGGAAAAGAGGGGAAAAGAAAAAAGGAAAAG
>BJBW01018519.1:0-13677 GCA_004320125.1 Scolopax mira | reverse complement strand
AATGTACCCTCAGCAAGTTTGCTGATGACACAAAACTAGGAGAGGTGACTGACACCCCAGAAGGCTGTGTCACCATCCAGCGAGACCTGGACAGGCTGGAGAGATGGGCAGAGAGAAACCTAATGAAATTCAACAAGGGCAAGTGTAGGGTGCTGCACCTGGGGATGAACAACCCCAAGCACCAGTACAGGTTGGGAGCTGACCTACTGGAGAGCAGCTCTGAGGAGAAAGACCTGGGAGTCGTGGTGGACAACAGGATGATCATGAGACAGCAATGTGCCCTTGTGGACAAGAAGGCCAATGGCGTCCTGGGGTGCATCAAAGAAGAGCGTGGCCAGCAGGTCTGGAGGTCATCCTGCCCCTCTACTCTGCCCCAGTGAGCCCCATCTGGAGTACTATGTCCATTTCTGGGCTCCCCAGTTCAAGAAGTACAGGGAACTGCTGGAGAGGGTACAACAAAGGGCCACAAAGATGATTAAGGGCCTGAAGCATCACTTCTATGAGAAAAGGTTGAGGGACTTGGCTCTTTTTAGTCTAGAGAAGAGAAGAATGAGGGGGGATCTGATCAATGCTTACAAATACAATAGGGAGGGTGTCAGGAGGATGGTGCTGGACTTTTCTCAATGGTGCCCAGTGACAGGACAAGAGGAAATGGGCACAAATTTGAAGGATAAGAAGTTCCACCTAAACATGAGAATGTTTCTGTGAGTGCTTCTTTACTGTGACAGTGGTAGAGCCCTGGAAGAGGCTGCCCAGAGAGGTGGTGGAGTCTTCTTCTCTGGAGACATTCAAAACCTGCTTGGACAAGTTCCTGTGCAACGTGCTCTAGGTAGACACACTCTGGCAGGGGGGCTGGACTAGATGATCCTGGTCCTTTCCAACCCCTTTGATTCTTTAATTATATGATTCTTGACTGGATCCTATCTGGCCTCAGAGACTTTTGTGTGTCTAAGTACTGTAGCAGGTCACTAACTACTTGCCCTTGGATTTTGGGGAGTTCACTCTGCTCCCTATCCCTGTATTCCAGCTCAGAGACCTGCATATCTGGGGAACAACTTGTCTTACTGAAGACTGAGACAAAGAAGGCATTAAGTACTTCAGGCTTTTTCTCATCCTTTGTCACTATGTATCCTTCTGCATCCAATACAGAATTAAGATTCTCCTTAGCCCTCCTTTTGTAGTGAATATATTTATATTGTCTTTTGTGGCAAAATTCAGATTAAATTCTAGTTGGATTTAGGCCCTTTTAATTTTCTCCCTGCATAACCTCACAACATCCATGTAGTCCTGAATTGCCTGCCCCTTCTTTCAAAGGTCATAAACTCTCTTTTTTCCCTCTCATAAGTTTCAGCCCAAGCTCTATTCAGCCAGGTCAGTCTTCTTCCCCACTGGCTTGTCTTTCAGTGCAGGGGACAACCTGATCTGTGCCTTTAAGATTTCTTTCTTGAAGAATATCCAGCCTTCTTGGACTCTGTTGTGATCCAGGACTACTCCGAAGGGACTCTGTAAACCATGCTCCTAAAGGCCAAAGTCTTCCCTCTGAAAGTTAAAGTTTGCAGTTCTGCTGATCCCTCTCCTTACTTCTCCAAGAGTCAAAAATCTTTTATGATTTTGTGTTTGCTATGCCCAAGACAGCCTCCAACCTCAAGTCCTTCTCTGTTCACAAACAGCAGGTCTAGCAGGGCACCTTCTCTAGTTGGCTCACCCTCCACCTGTGTCAGGAAGTTATCTTATACAGACTCCAGAAACGTTTTAGACTGTTTCCTTTCTGTTATATACTTCCATCAGAAATTTGGTAAGTTGAAGTTCCCAAGAAAACAAGGGCTAGCAATTGCGAGACTTCTCTCACCTCTTATAGAATATTTTGTCTGCCCCTTCACCCTGGTGGCACAGAATTTACAGAAGCATTTTTCCCACATGTTTGAATTCCTTACTGAAAAAAGATTCTTACTGAGAGGTATAGATAGTTGTCTACCCAGACATGATTTCTTTATATAGATGTTATGCATAATGTGTATGTTTATATAGTGATGTGTATTTGTAGGTACCTGTGTGTATGTTCACAGATGTGTTTTGGTTTTGGTCAGATATAACATGGATAATTGGACAAAAGGAATTTTGATCCATACTCTACAGCTAGTTGGAATTACTGGTAAAAATTTTCTCTTTAGATTTATCAGAAAATTCCATAATATTTTAGTAATATTTACTTACTATATAATGGCATATTCTGAGAGACTGTCAAGTGAAATTCAGC
The DNA here is from genome assembly GCA_004320125.1 of Scolopax mira. NCBI lineage: Eukaryota > Metazoa > Chordata > Aves > Charadriiformes > Scolopacidae > Scolopax > Scolopax mira. The sequence continues at coordinate 11,420 of BJBW01018519.1, read as the reverse complement.
ACTGCTGATTGGAAGGATGGACTTCTGGTTTTGGCTCACAGATGGAGCAACCTGATTTGTTTTACAAAAGGTTCTCACAGAGTTTAACTAAATCATGCCCTGAGTTCAGTTACTGTTAAACTATATGACAGGGACTATTGACAGTATAGCAAGGTTGAATTAATTACTATTTGCCAACTTGTTTGAGATGCTTACATGAAATTCTCCGTCACTGCTAATATGGTGCATTAGTTCATATGGGAATAGGAATTTTGAGGCTCATTATTCATCATAGGTACAATGTTTAAAAAAACACCATCAAACTAGTTAAGAAAAGATCTCTTATAGATATTCTTCCCAGATAAATTGCTTCCTCTAACATTTGTAGAGACCAAGAAGTAAGAGAGTATAAACAGAATTGGAGCTTTGTTTTAATTTTAGCTAATATTTACAGAACACTTTCAGAGATACTTGACTTTACAGGAAATCTTTTGATTATTAAAAAAGTTACAGATATATTTGAATTCCTGTTTTATCTACATTATCTCTCCTGTCATCAATGTGTGGAAAGTGCTGCCTTCCAAAAGCTTCAGAACTCAGGTGGTAAAAAACAGAAAAGGAAAGTAATAACAAGTGTGAGAAAGATAGTCAGCTTTACCAAGACTACCTAAAGTATCCTTATTCTATACTTCTAAGGAGGATCCCTTTCAAAGCTACAGAAAGCCTAATAAACAACTGACAGTGTTTTTGTGAGGATTGCTTATCTCTTGCACAAGCCACTTAATTCCTTTAAATACTGGAAACTGTCTTCCTCTTCTCAGCCTAAGAAGAGGTGAAATCTGACCATTAACCTATTGTCTTCCTTGAGGATCAAAAAAGGTGTCAGAGTTCTATAAGTGATGGTAGCAGCTGTGTCTCCTTTTGGCACCTGCTGTATGTGTATCTAAAGCTAAGGCATGGCAGATGTAGCTGAAAATATCCAAATCTAGCATTTCATGTTACATTGTTTTGTGGAATATAGGTCTTCCACCCATTAGCATACAAACTAAGTTTCTTCAGTCTTTTCTTCTAAGTGTCTATTTATCTGTATCTGGCTTAGAGTTGAACAATTTACCATAGGGTAAGAAGTTATTACAGGCCAACTGACCTGTACATGCTTAAGTTTATGTTCTCTGCTTATAACAAATATAAAATGAGATAAACAGGGATAGTTTAGCTTGTTTTCACCGAGATGCATGCTTGCCTGTCTGCCACTTGATCTTCACAGAGAGGGGGGACATATACTCACATAGCTTTTTTTTTATAGCCATATGTATATAGATCCATATACAGAAATGTACACATACCTGAAGAAAACATACAGTAGGCACAATGTTGAAAACTTTTCTTTCGCTGCTTGCTCTAGGTAAGGTTATTCCAGCTCTGGTATATTGCTTATTACTTACATAAGGATTGACTCCACAAACTGAGAACATTAATATCTTTTAACACATACACAGATTATGATCTCAATTACACTAGTGAGTGCTAATGAATTAGTTACTCGGCATGTGCTTCAGTTTAACCGGAATCAAAATTGTACTCACAGTGCCATAATCAATTTGTATTAAACTAGTGTACACAAACGAACATAATGAGTGTTGAAAAATCTGCAGCTAGGACTGGAGTTTAGGCAACAAATTCTATAGGCTCTTTAAAGTATTTTGGTTTGCAGTGAGAGGATCCTGTGGAAAGTGACTTCTCTGCAGGTAGTTTCAGAATACCTCCTATTTTCTCATGCTTAGATATTTACAGTTGTGCCCACTTTTCAGCCCCAACAGTAAAGTAAGGTAAAAGTCTAGTGCATGAGAAGAGTCAATATCTTTGTACTATCACAGAGTGCAGCTGGACCTCACTGATACAAAAGTGCAGAAATGAGAAAAGCTGCATTTGACACCAGAACACACAAGAAAGCCCGCAGCCCCAAAGTCTGGGTGCCATTTCAAGTAGTTCCCAGAGAAGCTCCAAGAAAGCAAGAGTTCTTCTGGCAGGCTCCTTGCTTGTGAGGTACAGCTTTCCATATAGCAGAGTAACTAAGCTGAAACTAAGTGCAATTTCCTTATTTTCAGATTTTTGTTTCAAAAGGCATCATACTATTACTTGTATGTATCCTGCATGCACTGTAATGTACTGTTGGTTAATATATAGATATTATTAGTCCAACTGATTTTATTATTTGAAAATAAATATACATAAGCCAAGTCAAATGCCTATAGGAGTGGAAGCCAGACTTTCAGAAGCTGAAATAACACAGAAAGCAAGATATTAGAGTAGCAGTGGTAAGTATTTTAACATCACCAAGCTGTCTAAAGAGAAGGCTGCACAGTTCAGCCCCTTGAGGTGTAGGGAGCTGATTGAGATCAGGGAGACACAGACCAGGGAGAGATTGGAGATGGAAGTGGAGACATTGTTTGGTGCAGTTCTGTTTACTTAACGGTGAACATCTATGCCATCTTATTTTCTAGAATTAAGTGAGAGGAGATCGCTTCAAGGCTGTTTTGAACTCTTAACTCTGCTCAGATCCCCTCTGGCTGCTTTTTCTTAGGGTTGCACTGTCACCTGCATTCCTCTGAGACCTAGTTTTTGCTTTTTTTCCCTGAAAGTTTCTGTAGAATATTAACCGGGGCATTCTTTGGTTGTTGGTTTTGGGTTTGGTTTTTTTTTTGGTTGTTTTTTTTTTTTCTAAAAAAATCATGTACAATGACTTAACAGCTCTCTCAAATCTCCCTTTGTTACTTGGGAAATCTCTTAGTCAACACAACTCTGCCCTGCTTAGGCTTAGCAGGAGTCTGGGCTAGAGTCTTCCAAACTTCTCTTTCAACCTATTCAGTGCTGTTATTCTGGGGTTATGAATGACAGCTGGGAAAACTGGAAAAACACACCTCAAACAACATCAGCAGCCACTGGTACAAGTGTGCTCCAGGTTAAAAGTGGGAAGCGACAGGTTTTTTTATGTTATCCCAGACTGTTCCCATGCAAGGACTGTTTTGTGTTGCTGAAGCAAAGTAATCAAGAGGAGCCATACCCCAATGTGAGAGGGTTACTGTACTGTCAATCTGCATGGTTCTCCACTCTCCAAATCCTATATACGAAAGAGCTATTAATTGATTTCTCTACTAGGCTGGTGACCCTTGCTTTTGTTGTTGCCTTCCAATGCCACTGACAGTCAAAACAGTTTAGGAGAAATTTTGTGATATATTCACTTCGCTCAAGAGCCAGGGCAGCACATACACGGTTTATGATCTGGTAATGTTTTAATTCCTGCCCCTTATGTGTCCCAGTCTGCAGTTTGTGCTGATGCGTGACAGCCAAGGGTTACACAATTACAGTATTAAGCAGTAAGGAACCTGTTGTTGTCTCATAATGATAGTGCCTTTCATAGAAGCCAGGGGAAAGGGAGAGCAGACCAGCACTGTGTCAGTAAGTTGAAAACCTCCATCCTGACTCAAGAAGATCAGTATAATATTCAGTATTCTTTGACCCTGTGACACAATCAACAGTACAGTGACGTTTTTCTGTCAGTGGTCAGGGAAAATGTTAGCATGGGGGTTTTTCTCAGACACAAAAATCTCCAAGTTTTGTTGCATATGAGGAAACAATAGCATATCCCCCTATCGTTACATCTGTCTGAAATTGAAGTCCTATTGAATGTAGAGCAGAGCTGAAGTTTGTACATTACACATGTTGTGAAAATATTCACTTGCTACATGTAAAATGAAGAGGTTTGCTCTTTTTCAAATATTGTATCTTATGGCTTGGTGAGAATATTTATTATCAAAACACAGAAAAACAGTTTCATATGATTCTTATAAATATCTTCAGCTAACAATGAAAGAATAGATCTCGTGCATCAGGAACAGGAAATTTGATGAATAAAATGATAAGAAATGGTCATATAAATCCAAAGTTCGGAGCATTCCTCAAACAGATAAAAAGGCTAAATTCATTGAATGAATTATTTGCTTTGAGCAATTTATTCGGCTGTATCATTTGACATGTGTTTTGGAATAGTACTATGTACAATTTTTGAAGAAGAAAACACAAATGCATCATTACTTCAAGAAGATGCAGATGTGTCTGGTCCATCATTTGTATATTACTCATAAGCCACAGAAGAAGTGTTCATTCAATATGGTTATGGTTGTGAGTTATTATTGCTGAAAGACTTTATTTTCTTTTCTACATGTCAAAGAAAGTTTTATACAGTAGGTATTCCAAATGCAGACTTTTAAAATAATTACTCCATCTGCCTAAGGGTTTTAAAACTAATTGATTACACAATCTATAACCTAATAAAATAATGTTTCATTTAGGTAATTTTTAATTTCCTATTCCTTAGCCTCCACTTTTTGGGGGATAGGTTTTGGGGGTCTTTTTGTTTGTTTGGGGGTTTTCTGGTTGTTGTAGTTTCTTTGTTTGTTTTTTTAATGCCAGAAGCATGTCCTGTTTGGTGTAGACCTTTCCTAACTGTGAGCTTGTATTACACTTCTACCTAAATAAATACATGACTTTGTGTATTATATTTCTACATTTTCTAATTAAATTATTATTCCTGTCAACCTAGGAATTCTTTAATGCTGTTGTTCTTTATTAAAGAAGCCTTCTGTGTGCCACCAATATAGAAGGGAGACAGACCAGAAAAATGCTTTTTAGCATTTTGCACATCAGCAGTTACCCAGCATCAATTTGATTCTTTCCTCCACATGTTGAAACACAGCTCAGAGCATTAAACCCATTCTCCAGTGATTGGGACAAAAGTAGGTTAGTAGAGTGGGTTGCTAGGAGACTGGTGTCAGCGTCATCTATGACCTTGTAGAGCATAAAGAAACTGTATAGATTTATTGAGCTCTGTGGCACATTGTCTAAGTCCTCTGCTTGGCTGTCTTACTCTATTTCCATCTGTCGTAGTGCTATTATGCTTCCTTTCTCACACATGCAACCATGCCCTCCTCCCTGAGATCAGCCATGTACAAGGAGATGCACCTCTGCTTCTTGAGACTTCCTAAAGCATTGCTGTTACTCTGTTGCATTAAGCTACAGCATAGTCTCTTAGCTAACTAGACACATAGAAAGCAGCATCAGCAAAACCCCATCGTTTTAAAAGCCTACTTCTTCATATTGTTGCTGTAAGAAATATAGGAATCAGTTCTACTGGGAACAGCATTATGAAAACTATATAAACATCACAAAGTAATTTTGCTGTCACATTCAAAATGTTTTTTCAAAGTTGCATTCACAATTTTCACAGCTGAGGTGACTTAAGGTTAAACAGTCACATACTGCAGGGAGCTGTGGCACTCCCTGTCATCTTCCTGACTGCTTCGTTTTGAAATAGCTGAAGGAAGCAGGTAGGAAGGAAAAAAAACTGAAAACATGATACTCACACAGAGAAATACATTAAAAAAAATTGTCCTTCGGATGCACAAAACCTTGTTACACAAATTTCTCTTCCTGTCAGGTAAATTTAGGTGCTTACTATTTGAATTTTTATATTTATATATTAACAAAATAAAAAAGAAATGCAGGGGACAATTAATAAATTCCTAGTCAGCTTATGTTAACAATTTACTTGACAAAAAAGGATCACATGTAAAAATTTCACCTAAAAGCACTGTGTTGGGTACATAGACTGACAGAAGATCCTTTCCACAGCTCACAATATGTGTAGGCTATTTTGTTAGACATAAATACTTGTAATAGCAAAAATTATTTTTAGGAAGGAAAGGACCACTTTTCCTGTGCAACCAAATTATCTGTATTGCTTTCCTCTGCCTTGGTAGGTCCCTAATGAATGCTAGAGGGTGAGCAGGGTACTCTGTGAATGCAAATAAACTGTGGTTGTATCATAGCAGTCAAGAAAGGGCATTTTAACTTGAAAGACCTTGGAGGTAATGCCTCGTCATTTGCTTCTTGCATTTGAAATGAGGGACTTATTTCTACAGCATCTCAAATGACTGCAGCTGTCTTAGAGGTGCTCAGGCTGCTTGGTGAATACTGGAGCATTAAAATCATAGATTATGTGTGGCTCAGTGCTGCCAGTAGATAAGGCTCCTTAACTGGTCCCAGTAAAAATTAAGAAATTCAGTTGTTTGCTTATTTGTTATTATCCCCTCTTACATTATGAAACTTGTCTGACAGACTTTGAAACCCAGAATTATTATAAAAATGGTAGAAATGGTAATGGATTCAGCAGCTCTTGCTTTCTATAAGAAGCTATTGAAATTTAGTATGAGATGGGTATAGAAGTGAGGTACAGAAAGTGCTCTGCTGTCCAACATAGCCTACCAGCAGAATTTGGAGTCTAGAGTGCAATCCAGCCCCTGACCAACCCCAGTGATCCACCTAACTTCTTAGGTAACTAGAAGAACATCTGTGACCTTTTGGCCACAAAATCTGGCTGAATGCTCACACATTTGCTATTGGGCATATCTGCAGGCATCCCCCTGATGCTGAAGGGCGGAGAGTTTGTCACCACTTCAGCCCATATATGATTTAAAAACCATGTTTCTTCTTGCTATGCCAAAATCGCCTTGAGAGTCAATCCTGTAGGTATGTTCAGACACAGGCCACAGATGTCAAGCAGCTCTAAACTTGGCACAGAACAGTGTGTCCAGAAGTATCACCGACATATTTGTGATCACTGATTCTGTCAGATTACCTGTACAATTCCCCAGTGGCCATAAAATAAGAGTATAGGATTAAAATATCTTCTCTACTAGTGAAAACTCAAGGAATATTGCAAATCATTACTTGGAACAAATCATTGGATGGAATAATTTGAGTGGAAGCATCTTCCTCCTTTCCATTGAAGTTGAGACACTTTGCAACCACAATGAAGACTGCAGAACAAGGAAGGAAAAAAATTAATTAAAAAATGCAGACTAATGAACGTAACATTCTGTCAAGGTTCTCATGTTTGGCAGCCAAACATCAAACTCTCAAGTCTCTCAGGTGGTTAAACAAAGACTGCTCTAAGTTCTTTATATATTTGACATTATTTACATCATTGGCCTAGTATGGATCTACAGGTGTATAATGCATTCAATTTTTTTTTTTCTTGTATTTTTGATAATCTGTGTTGGAGTATGTCCACAAGTATCAGAATAACAACATAGTTCTCCTCATGGTTTATAAATTTATAACAAGTGGCAAAGGTATTCAAAGTCTCTAATCAGGACAGAAAAAATTGTTTCAAGAGCTTGAGGCTCCAGGTGGGAAAAGGGACACAAAAGGGAGAGGACCTGACCTCTCGTACTCCAACCTGCAGCCAGGTCAGCTTTTCAGAGCTCTGATGCAGGTCAAAGCAAGAACAGCTACCCTTACAGCTTTGTGTCTTCCACAACCGGCTGCTTCCACTGTGCCTTAAATAGTGGGGTTTGATTAGATTGTAACCATAAATGGATCCTCTAAACTCACCTGAAAATAAGTTAGTATTATTTTCAACAAATGAATGCAGAGAAGACTATGCGTCTATAATCTCATTAGACAGGGAAGAAAAAGAATAGACAAGACTTAAAAAAGTATAAATCTACAGAACTACCAGTACTTTTATTTTCCTACAATTTTAATTTCACTATCTACCTAAAAAGAGACTTTTTGATCTTTAAAGTGAATACCATCTCAGAACAAGTATTTCCTCACCACAATATTGTTGCTTCTGTACAAAATGAGATTATGTTGTCCTCAGGGTTAGGAAGCACATAGTTTGAGGATGTTTATGAATAAAAGTGTCTGAAAGGTAAAGTTGTGCTAGTACTGGTCTTCAGAGCAATAAGACCCTGTGTGCTCTTGATTATCTTTTAAAGTAACAATTAAAAATAATAATCAGCAATTTCCCTTTTGCCTCATTCAGATTAAAATTAATCTGAGGCTATGTCTACATTAGTAAATTAAGACAGTGCCCAAGAATACCATCATCTATGCTAAGCTCCCAGAAGAGTCTTTACTGTGCTTTGGCTTGTGCTCACAAGTACTCCCAGCTGCCGCTGGACATTGCTCTGGATTTAGAACACTGCAAGGAACTCTATTAAGGAGTATGTATACAACTATGCTGTTTTAGAGGCTACGGGCCATAGCAATGGGGTGTCCCATGCTAGTTTGGTATCAAGGATGTCATGAGAAACAGATGGAATGAATTAGAGATCTGTGTGTGGGGCATAAGCAACGCAGGAGTTTCCTGACAACTTCCTGATCCAAGTGATATAGGGGCCAACAAAGAGACGTGCTCATAAACACAGAGGGATCATTAGAGATGTAAAGGCTAAAGGGAGCCTTGTCTGCATTAGCCATAAGATAATAGAGTTCAAGTTAATGAAAAGAGGGAACAGGGCAAAACATGAGGTCAGAACCTTGGCATTCAGTAGAGCAGATTTTTCCTTCTTCATGGGTCTACTTCAAGGAGTCCTACAGGATAAAGGCTGGAGGGAAAAGGAGTCATAGAATCATAGAATAGAATCATAGAATCATCTGGGCCGGAAGAGACCTTCAAAGGTCATTTAGTCCGATCCCCCTGCAATCACAGGGACACCTCCAACTAGACCAGGTTGCCCAGGGCCTCGTCGAGCTTCCCCTTGAATGTCTCCAAAGAAGGGGCCCAAACCACCTCCCTGGGCAACCTGTTTCAGTGCTCCACTGCCCTCATAGTAAAGAACTTGTTCCTAGTGTCTAATCTAAATCTGCTCTTCTCCAGTTTAAAGCCATTAGTTCTTGTTCTGTGAGTGCTGACCTTTGTGAACAGACTGTCAAGAAATCTGGTTGATATTTAATGATCTCCTCCTTCAAGATCAAGAGCAGTCCATTTCATTGCGCATGTTGTCAGGAAAAAATGCCAGGAGACCTATATTGATGAACAAGGGCGTACTGATAGAACTCAAACATAAGACAGTATACAGAAATTGGAAGCAAGTACAGGAGATCTGAGAGGAATGCAGAGATGCTATCCAAATATACAGAGATATGGTTAGGAAAGACAAAGCCCATCCCTAGTGTGGAATATCAAAGACAACTAGAAAGGCTTCTTATGTACACTTGTAGCAACAGGAAGACTAGTGAAAATGTGGGCCCACTTTTGAATGGGGCAAAGGCACTGCTGGTATAGGACAAGAAAAGACCAAGGTACTGAATCTCTTCTTCACCTAAGTTCTTACTAGCAAGGTCAGCCTTCAGGAACTCAAAGTCCTGGAATCTGGAGGGAAAGTCTGGATCAAGGAAGATGTATACTTGATGTGAGAGAATCAAGTCAGGGATTACTTAAGCAAACTAGACATATTTAAGTCCATGGATCCTGATGGGATGCACCTAAGTTTTGAGGGAGCTAGCAGGTATCATTTCAAGGCCACTCTTGCTAATCTTTCCATGATCATGGCAACTGAGAGAGGTACTTGAAGAGGAAAGAAAATGCCATTCCTATCTTCAGAAAGCACAAGAAAGATGATCCAGGGAACTACAGGCTCATCAGCCTCCCTTCAATCCCTGAGAAGTTGATGAAACAGCTAGTCCTGGAAACCATTACTGTACTCTTGAAGGACATGAAGGTGATCAGAAATAGTCATCGTGGATTCCTAAAGGCAAAACCATACTTCATCAACCTGATAACCCTCTATGATGACTGGCTTGGTGGATGAAGGGAGAGCAGTTGATATTATCTTCAGCAAGATGACACTGTCTCTCAGAAAATCTTCACTGAGTAGCCGATGAAATATGGGTTGGACAGAGCAGTCAGTGAGGTGCATTGAAAACCAGATGAATGGTCAGGCCTAGAGGGTGTTGGTAAGTGGTATGGAGTCTAGTTGGAGGACAGTAACTAGTATTGTATTTCAATACTGGGTCCAATCCTGCCAATGTCTTTATTAATCATCTAGATGATGGGGCGGAGTGTACTCTCACTAATTTTGCTGCTAACACCAAACTGAGAGGAACACCTGTTGCACTAGAGGGTTGTGCTGCCATATAGAAAGACATCAACAAGCTGGACAAATGGTCTGACAGGAGACTCATGAAGTCCAAAAAAAGTGAAGTGTGAAGTCCTGCACTTGGGGAAGAAAAATTCCATGAACCAATATATGCTGGAGACCAACCAGAAAGTAGCTTTGCAGAAAAAGACCTGGGGATTCTAGTGAATGTCAAGTTGAGCATGAACCAGCAATGTGACCTTGTGAAAAGGAAGGCTACTTCCTAGGCTGCACTAAGAGGAGTGTTGTCAATAGGTCAAAAAACATGATCCTTCCCCTCTCCTCAGCACTAGTGAGGCCACACCTAGGGTACAGTGTCCAGTTCTGGGCTCCCCACTATAAAATAATTATTGTTATAATAACGAGAGTGCAGTGAAGGGCCAGAAAGATGATAAAAGGACTTAAGTATCTTTCCTGTCATTACATCCCGAGAGAGCTAGGACTCTGGAACAGAGAAGGACACTGTCACTGTCAGGGAAGATCTTATTGATGTGTACAAATATCTGATGGGAGAGTGTAAAGAGGATGGAGCCAGGCTTTTTTCAGGGGTGCCCAGTGACAGGACCAGAAACAATGAGCACAAACTGAAACACAGAAGGTTTCCTCTTAACATCAGTAAACATTTTTTCTCAGTGAAGGTGACTGAATGCTGGAACACTGCTATGGTTGTTGTGAAGCCTTCACCCTTGGGAATGTTCAAAAGCCATCTTGATATGGTCTTTTGCAACTGTCCTCAGGTGACCCTGCCTGAACATGCAGTTCACGCAAATGACCTCCAGAGATCCCTTCCAACCTTGAACACTCTGTGATGCTGTTCCCAGAACCATTTAATTTATTACATATATGTCTAACAGATATAACAGAAACTCAGATGGGGGACTCTGAGTTTTACCAGTTGACTGAAACTTGGCATGGCCTCAATCTGAAACTTTTTTTTCAAAGTCCCCAGTTTTAGTATCCACCTGTGGATGTTACAAATGTCAAGATTAGGATATACATGAAAATTTCCTTATTTCCTGTTATTGTTACTAAAACCAGTTGTCTTAATGGCGCAGTGAGGTAACATTATCATGTATGAGCTAACACTCACTGAACACTCATTGGTTTTAGTGTGCATAGGGAGTACACTGGCCTGAAATCTTCAATTCTTCTTCAGGCAAAATATGCACTTTTATGCAAAAACCATAGGAAAAGAAAATCTTAAGTTGCTGGTAGAGGTAAGCTCATTTGAGCAGTGAAGTGAGGCTGTATGCATAGATGATTCCCAGGTAAACTCCCAGGCAATGTCAGTCTCTAAAAGCCCTGTTCCCTCCAAGAGTTTGCTCAGCCATCAGAGTGACACTACAAAGCACCAGGCACATCACACAGTTCCAGCCAAGGAACCTTGTTTGAACCATTCATCATCTGCATTTAGCACTGTCGTGGTTTGGCCGCAGATGGGAACAAAGGACC
>BJBW01018513.1:1615-37683 GCA_004320125.1 Scolopax mira | reverse complement strand
ACAGCATAAATGTGCATAAACAGCATAAAAAGGAAAGAAATGCACTTCTAGAAGTGGTGGAGACTCATTTGGAGATTTTAAGAAAAAGACTGAAGGGATGTCAGGGATTATATAGATATAGTTAATCTTGCTTTAGACAGAAGGATGGACTATATGGTCCATTTGACCTGCCATCTCCCAGATTTTTGAGAGGTAGACTAAATCATCCCTTGCTATGATTGCTATGTATGAAGGATTTGAGAGTCCTATCTCAGCATGTTTTTCCATAAGCAAGGGTCTACAGTGTTGTAAATTACAGAAAAAAAAAGGAAAAGGGCACATAAAAAGAAAGGAGCAAAAAATAAAAATGTCAGGTTACCTTTTCCTTTCCCACAGCAGAATTGCTAACTTTTAAGAGACGTCAAATATTCATTGTGATTTTGAACTGGTGTATATTATGAATACCCCAAACAACATCTTAATGGTCTTCATATTCTGTCTCTACATACAAAACCAATCTGTATTCTAGTCCCCGAACACCTGGTCTTTTAGAACATCACTTTTGGACACTGGTGTTTGGTTTACCACAGATCCAGTGAATGAATTGATGAATTATAGCTTGAGATAACAAGAGGTAAATGGAGCATGTGCAGCTCTTGAGAAATTGCTGATTGGCAGCAAGTAAAATCTCAGACCTGTCTGCAGCATTTAAACATTGAAATCTTGGAGGATCACAGCTTTAATCATCTCCTGTGCAAAATGAAGATTATTGCAGATATTTTGGCCTTTCCCGAAGAGTCAAAATAAAAATTTAAACTAGTAGCGACTATTCATATATATATATTTTAAAAAAATATTACAGAGCAAATGATACCTCCCATTCCCATGGGATATCTCCCATTCATTCCCTTTTTACTTCACTAGAATCTGGCCTTGACCCAGTAGTTCAACAGAAGTTTTATGCTGAGAAAATAAGAGTACTTTTTCTTGGTTTCAATGGAGAAACACAAGCAGAGGCTTTCATCTTCCCCACAACATTTTCAATAGCAACAGTATTTAACAACTTACCAACAATTATTCCAGGTCTTCTATCCATTTCAACGATATGTGGATGCACACCTTTATATGCCGCATCACTCACAATTTGGGTGTTTTTCCGCACACGCTCTGTTACAGGATCATCTACCACCGGGGTGAAGCCTCTGCCCTTTGTCTTCTCAAAATCTTCATGGTATTTTACCTAGGAAAACAAGAAGAATTACATTTTTCCCCAAGCTGCAATTGCCAGCAAATGGTTATTCTATGCAGGACTGCATACGTGTTTGCTTTATGAGACACTTATATTCTTTGGAATTTGCACCATAATAGAATTGTTACACAGATGAGACAGGCTGGATGGCCGGTCAACTCTTCTCTATCTCCCTGTCTTGATTTCTTGATATTTTATTATCATTTTTGTATGATTTCCATTGCTACTGAATTAGGCATTAACTCAAGCAGCCAAGCATCATCTTACAGTCACACAGGACAGGAAAGGCCCTCAGGAGGTTACCTGGTCTCTTCTTCTCTAAGATAGGAAAGCTCTCTACTGACATAGAGCACTACATCTCTCAGTAAACAATGTTCCAGCAGTAATAGTTCTTTAGAACTCAAGTATTTTCGTTGAGTATGTTGATTTTAGAGTTTCATATAAAAGGTATTCTCTTGCTCTTCTATTTTATTGTGTGCCAGCTGGCTTTAAACATAGGCTTTTAGAAAGAATTGCAGTTATTCTAGGGCAGCCTGCTTTCAAAAAAAAAAAATTTTAAAAACAAGGAGCAAGGACATTAGGGTAGAAAGTGTTATATAACCAAGTGTTGGAACAAAACCAGTATTAGTAAGAGTTATGAAGGTAGTACCCCTGATTATGCATATTTACTTTTTAATTGTCTTAATCATCAAAGAATTAAATTGACAAACATTCTCACGCAAGCAAATGCACACAAAACAACTCATTCCAAGAACAAAAGTCACACGGAAACCAGGAACGTGCACAGGCACAAGGTGAAGTGTGTCACCTAATCCAGTCAAATTATGTGATGCTCAAATAAGGTGTGTACTTTTCAAAAGAAAAAAAAAAAAAAAACAAACAAAAGAACAGACATTTAACTGTTAGAAAACTGTTTATTAGTACTTTGAAAATGTTCATTACAGTCATATGCAGTTAGCAAACACTCCCTCCACAGGCAGAAGAAGAAAATATTCTTTCCATACTTGAGCAGAGAGTTTCATTAGTTACCTATATTAACAGGAGGCAAAATCCAGTGGAAGTGAAGTGCCATTCTTTAGTATACTCTAGTTATAGGAAGAAAGTACCCTACCATTGAGATGTGGTTTTGTGTTTCTTTGACATGTCTTAGCTCAGGTGTGTCTAGAAGCACACTACGTCTACCTTTCATCTGCCTCTGCTCGCTGCTGTACTTGACCTGCAAAACACCAACAACAGCACACATGAAGGTTTTGTTTACAGTAGAATGGATGGTCAGACTCACATCATGCAACGGTACCTTTTGCAAATAACAATTCTTGACATTTTTCTTGTTTATTTCTTTATACTGATTATCTAGTAACTTATTTCAGAGGACAGAGATAAGCCAGCATATTGGTAAGGCCAATATTTATTCCATCAATCACTCAAGAAAATAGTATTTGCCTGAAAGCTGAAACTCTTGAACGTTTAAATGACATAAATGAAAAAATTCATTTATCAACTGGAAAATAAGACAAGTTTAATAAGAAAACACCACTGTGACTTTGACATCTATAAAATCTATTTGAACGGCTGATGATAAGCTACCTCCTTATTACCCAGACAGACCCAGACACTGCCCTTACTCTCCTTTCAGGTGTGGATTATCTGAGAACCTGAGAACTGAATAAATGGCAGATTATTCCTTTGGCAGCCTTCTTATTCCTGTTCAGTATCTGGGTCACTGCCAGCAGCACAAAAGCAACACGTCAGGCACAAATCGGAATATGCTGTTTTCAAAGAGAACATTTTAGCCTTGTGTTTTGTGCATCAGCAAGTACAGAACCCCCTGTGTCATATCTCTTCTTATTAGCTCGTTTTGTGGTATTTTACAGGCTTATAAATATGCAAGATTAATTACCTGTTTAAAAAAAAAAAAGGGGGAGACAACCCCCCACCGCACTCAAAATTGCAAACCAGTACAAATAGTTGGTTCTAGAGCAAGTATTCTTACAGGTTCTTCTGGCTGGTTGAATTCTTCTACTAATGGACCCTCTTAGCTCCTACATTGCATGGAAACCTGTGCACTGAGTGTTAGTAAATATTTCAGACTTGCCTACGTATTCACGCTCAAAGTATTACCTCTCAAATCAGCTGTGCAAATCTATTTCAACACGCATCTGTGTTGAGAGATATCAAGTACTGAAATTGTCTAAACCTCCTTGAAATTGTGTATTAGCAAAGCACTACATACCTAGGCAAATATGAGTCTTGATACCTGTTTCATATGTAAGTTTGAATTAATGTACAGAGAAACAGAATTATAGGGTACTGCATATTCTTCAAGCCCTACTTTATTAATCAGTAAGTTTTCTTAGCAAATATATTTGCTAATTCAGGACAACTGAAAGCAAAAAGCTTAATTTTCAGAAATAAAAAAAAATACTGAAATTGAAAGAATTATTGGGTAATTTTCCTCTTACTTTTAACTATGCACCTCAAAACTGATTGACGTCAGTATATATGCATGAGTATTTTAAGAACATCCTTAAGACATACGTAGTTCCAAGGTCAGATTCGTTCCTTTGCCTTAGACAAATCCTCTGACAAATCCAACTTACTTTACTTTTCACTCCTACGCTCAGTTCTAAAGCGTTCACCACTATTAATTCTTTTCTGCCACCTTGAAACAATGGCTCTGCATGAACCCTGTTCTATTTACCACCTGCAGGAGTGTCAACCCTGCTGTTGTTTCAGGGTTGAAGGCAGAGACTGTAATGCAACTACTCTGATCCTTTACTTCACCATGCTGTTTTGACTTCTTCTTGGCTCCTGATTAAAACTGTCTGCTGCTTCTTACACCACTGCAGTGTCAATTAAAAAAAAAAAAAAAGTAAGTATTATCATAAAAGCCAATAAAATTAGTATTTTACTCTTTAGTGTTTAGGACTAAACACTAAGGACATTAGGACAGGATCTACTTAGGACTAAGTTCTGACACAGGTGGCACGTTACAGAGTAGAATGAATGACTATATGCTTCCATGCTTTGAATTATAAAAAAATAAAATTTGTATTAAAGTTAAATTCTCATTTCCTTTGTTCTTTATGGTAATCTACTCCTGCAACCTAGCAAATAAAACTTGGTAACAAGAGACAAAGGTTCTTGAAAGAACGACTAACCTCTACTGACTCCCTTCTTGAAAAACACTTGCACCAACACAAACACTTACTTTTTTGCAAGAGTAATCAGGCAAGTCTAAATATTTTTGTTGCCATACGTGCAGTGCATGTACTCAAAGAACAAAACAAAAAATAATCCATTCAATGGATGATGCAGTTGGATTCATTTGACACATCAAATCTAACTGGAAAAGCATATCCTTCTTATATTCCTGCAATGACTGAAAATCGAAATGACAAAAGGATTCAAACAACTTGCCGAGCTGATATTGTCTTGATTCTTCTTGACTCGCTCTATCTCAGGAGTGATGCTCACAGCAGTAGCTTTGCCAGGCTGCTCTCTGTAGTGAACCTATTATTTAACAAAATAAAATGGTACGTACTATTTCAGCTAGAGGAATATCACATTGTTTTACATTAAAATGTATGATTTCAAAGGTCACACAGGGAACAACGGAAAAGCTAAAATGCATTTGAAGTCTATTAAAGCCTATAAAATTTGATTTTTGAAGCATAACCTTGAATTCTTTCTGTACAGTCATCTTATTAATGCGTTTGTGTGGATATATACAACACAGAGGCACACAGCATCTTGACATTTACCACACTGGTCCTTGGCTTATACAAAAATATATTTGGAATGGAATAAACCACAAATAATGCAGCAAAGTCAGGCAGAGCACACGAAAAACTGAATTTCAGCAATGCCCAGTGTAAATGTATGCTTATCCAGACACATAGATTCCATAAGGAAACCATCAATGTTCTAACTTTTATACTCTCTATATACAAAAGTGATTAAACACAGTGGGTATAATACATCAGGCAACTGCCAATGAATAAAACTGACTCATTTTAAACGTGCTGTAGGAATATCCTCTCTACTGCTTTTTAACAAAATACATTTGTAGCAATGATGCATTAATCAAATGACAGTTTTTGTCTGTCCACATCACAGAATGGTAGGGGTTGGAAGGGACCTTAAGAGATCATCTAGTCCAACCAAAGCAGGTCCAGGTTGGACAGGACTGCATCAGGCAGGTTTTGAATATCTCTAGAGAAGGAGGCTCCACAACATCTCTGGGCAGCCTGTTCCAGGGCTCTGCTACCCTAAGAGAAAATAAGTTTTTCCTCATGTTCAGATGGAATTTCCTGTGTTCTAGCTTGTGTCCACTGCCCCTTGTCCTTTCACTGGGCATTACTGAGAAGAGTTTAACCCCATCCTCTTGACACCTGCCTTTGAGATATTTCAGTGTCACGAAAAAAAATTTAAACTTTCCAATGAAAATTGCACAGCACAAAAACTGGTGAAAGTAAACAACTATGTGAATAGAACAACTGCAGAGACTGGCTTGAATCACTTGTGAAAACAGGTTTGTTTAAACAGTGTGCATTTTAGAAGAGCTAGATTTATCAACATAAATCCAGGAATACATAGCATACACAATTCTTGAAAATTGTAACTAGATTAGTTTGAGGAAACAGAAAAATACAGGCTGCTATTTGTAGCACCATGAAATATGGCTGGTGATGGAAGTTCCCAGTGAGGAGGGTGGGTGGTCTCTCTAAGACTTGTTAATGGGGTACAACTTCAGGAATGGAGGGAGGCAGCAGCACGCTCCAACAGTCCTCACCACCTTCCCTGTGCTCCCACAAACACCATGACTCTTTAAAGGCTGCGTCGGTCATTAGACCCACAGGAAGGTTACTGAGGAACCAAAGAGAGGCCAGTGAAAGAGCTGGGGTTTGAATACAACTATAGCCAATATTTTACAGAAATAATTTTAAAAAAAAATGGAAAAAAATATATTCTGTTTTAAAAAAAAAAAAAAAAGAAAAAAAATCTGTCAAGATTTCCTGAAAACATACAAGACATTTCAAAACATCTCAGCCCTTTCTTTGTGGAATACATGATGCTTCTCATGCCGTTTCCCAAACCAAGCAGTGGCTTTTCACAATTGCTTCCTAAATCAGGGTTTTCAAGTCATTCCATTACTGAGCCTGCACTTTAATAAAGAGCAGCCGCAGCTTCTGATGGCAGAACTTTGTACTCATCCTCTGCACCCAAAAATTACACAAAGGATTAAATGAGAGCAACTTCCCATGCTGACATTCTCTTGATTCCTCTTGACTCTTTCCATCTCAGGGGTGATACTGACGGGTGTCGCTTTGCAGAGTTGTTCTTTGTACTGAACCTGGCAAACAGGGCAGAAGATGTTACACAGAGGCTTCCGAGTAACAGAAATACAACAGTGTGTTAGACATCATTAAAGAGCACACGGCATTACCATTCCTTAATAAATACCCACATCTTTCCACACAATCCTTAGTACCCACCCTCTGGCAATTCTTCCATTTCAGACGCAGACAACTGATACTTCGACACAAATACTTCACTCTTGTTGATGTTAATCAAAGTGCAAGGCTAAGCAGTTATCATTTTACCATTAATTGATTAAATTAGTCTGGTTGGACAATCAGGAACTAGCACAAACACCGCAGACATATTTACTGAGGCACAAACACATGAAATACATCAGAGAGAAGTCTGCACACCATGAAAATGAGACACACATTGCTAATATACTTCTGGTTTTCCTTAACTCTCCTTAGCTCAGGTGGATCAGAAATAGCAGTCGCATGCTGAATTTCCTCCTTGTATTTAATCTGCACCATAAATATTACAAAATATTAGCAATCAAAGATCATACAGACAGGTGCTAAACCACAACAAACATTTTGCCATCTCTCCCTTACACTGCACAGCCAGACCCCACCTATCAACGCCATTGACCTGAAAAGAAACAGTTATACCAAATTTCTGAAACGGGCTGCTAGAGTCTCCACTGGACCTTGTTTGACACCACGCAGCAGAGAGTGCACGTAACAAGCCTCTTGCCCTAAAACTCTTACAGTGGGAATATACATCAGATGGGGTTGTGGCTATCTTCATGATAATTGGGATGCTGCACCATTACTTGGTCTTGCTATTATCTTGCTATGGAGTCTACCGGTCCATTTAAGAAACCAAACATTTCCCAGATGTGTTCTTAAAAGATGACTTCAAAGTCTCATTCAAGTTCTCTAAAAACACACAGACACATCAGGGAGAATGCAGATGTTAGGATGGAGGATGCCTTTGAAGATGCTGTCAGGTATTTACTGTTGCTTTTGCCAGTTTTAATCTCTTCTGAGATATGTTCGGAGATGGTAGACTCCATAATTTGAAAAATGCACAGAACTAGAATTTTTTCAATTATACACCATATGTACCAAAACTGGAATTCAATTTAGCAAGAAAGAATTGTAAAGTTAAATGGATGTAGTACTAAAAAGAAAGGCATCCTATTTTCTGTTTTTTCATATGCTATCCAAAAGGGGTTATCTTGGACGAATCTGTGTATTGTCTTTGCTTTACTGTTACTAAATACCTGTCCAGTATTCAGCACATTCAGCTTCAAATCTCTTATGCCACTATAAAATAAACAATACTTATAGACCATGCCATCCATTACAGGGATATGGCATGCTTTCTTTTTCTTTACAATGGTAAGAAACCAGCAAAATTTTAAGAAACATTCAAAATTGTGTCTGTGGCAATGCATAATAGCTGGGAACATTTTTCATTAGCAAGACTCAAGGAAGGAAAAGTAATTTAAGAACAAGGGAACTGTATAAAGAAGCAATTTGAACAGTTTTATATTAATGTGGCATACAAAATTTCTGTTAAATACATTTTAAGGCTGCAAAACCAAGGTCTCAAAAATCAGAAAATGACACAATTCACTTAAGTCTAACCTTATTTTTGCCCTTTGTACAAATAAGCTCCATAATCAGATTTTAATATATTTTATACTACTTCATTATTTTCCTCTTTAAGTGCTTCACAATCTTAACTATTACCAAAAGTTGCTTTGCTCAAGAGAATTCTGCCTCTGAAGAGAATTCACTACACATAATCAGTGACCCCTACTTAGTGAGTAGTTCACATGTGGACCACTCATGGTTGGGTTTTTTTTTTATTTAACTGCTCTAAGGTCCTTCTTCGATGACAGAACGATTAATTTCTTCAGAAATTTTTCTATGTTGCTCCTCACTAAACTAGCTGAGTTTTTCACTAATTTTGCTGTAAAATGAGAAAAAGATGGAATTGTGACACGGAAAAGTACTATTTTTACTAGAGAGCACAGAAAAGTAACGGCTAATCTGGCTACATAATTTTAAAAAACAGGATTATACAGCATCTGCATTCAAATGAGAATTCCCATTGAACATTTGCAAAATGCAAAACCAGAGCAGGTCTGCCTCCATGGCAAAGTACAAAATCATATACTTTGGCAACGAATCATCAGGTCTAGACACAGGAACCTGAATTCAGGTTCTTGCTTTTGAGTATTGACTTAGTGACCTTAATAATACTCCCTAAAGCTATCTCTTGGGGACACAATTTCTCATGATGCACATTCCTTCTTGTGCCCCTTCATCTTAAGCTCTTTGTGGTTTGTTTAGATTGACTGCCCAAACCCATGAGAACAATTGTAATTTGTTACCTCTGTGGACACCCTCATTAAAGAAAGGGAAAATATTTGACCAAGCTTCAGATACACACTGACAGCGAAGAGTGATGAGTCTATATGACTTGGGTTCTGTTTCAGCTCTTCTGGAAGGAAGCCCATCTTTCGCCACATTTGGCCTGTCCAGTTTGACAAAGCCCTTCTATTTTTTCAGTTCTTTACCCCAGACTCTTTTTTTTCCCCAAATCCACTGTAACAAATATCACTTGGATAGATAATTTTCATCTCGCTTCCCCAAGACACGGTACTTCTGAAGAGTGCCAAATTTTTAACAGAGACAAAACAACTTGTTTTTCTCTAAACTCATACTTGGAAGCTGCTTTGGCTGAAATTTATAAATAAATAAATAAAACCAAACCAGCCCAAAGCACAAACCAGGAATGGAAAATTTCAGTCCAGACAGTTTAGGACTGGCAGAAGTATTAAACCACTGGAAAAAAGGGTCTTTTAATAGAGACTATTAGGTAAGCTTAAGAATTGGCAGCGCTACCAGTCCTTAAAATGCTTCAAAACGTCCATTGCTTGAGTTTCAGTCAGACCCCAGCTTTGGGGTGTTGACTGACATCTCACAGGCGTTTCCTCATGTACTGCACACAAACAAAAACACATCTTCCCCCAAAAGCCTTCTTCCTAGTGTTGTGTCCAGCCCTGCCTGTCCCTCATTATAAAAAAGTTTTGAAAAAAATCCTTAGTTATTTGCAGCTTCTCAGTTCAGATTCAGTTACAGTCCATGGGTCTGGTGTGTTTGCTTTCAACCTTCTGTGTGACTCCAACTATTTAGGAGGCTGCTTCTTCCAAGACAATCATCACGACAGGTGAGATGAGCTCAACCCTCTTGGCTGTCACCATCTTGTTTTTTAGGATTTGAAAACAGACTGTTCTGATCTTTGTCTCCAATATATGTCATCTGGAAGAATCTGATCACTTTCAGAATATGATGCAATGGACTTTTTTTGCATGGTTTGGTTGTAAAGTGAGTGTCATTTCAGTTCCAGGTTGTTTTGCACTGCAGATGTGCTTCACATTCCACAATTTCATTTAGCTCAGCAAATAATTTTAAAGCTGTCACAAGTCCTTCTGGCCAAATTCAAAGCTATGTGTAAAATGTTTAAATTTAATGGAGTCAAAATTGGTGTAATTTACCCTTCCTTTGGGACTCCTTTGCATTAGACAACATAATTTCCCTCTTACTGACATATAATTTTCAACTTTCTTGCACGTTGCCTTTAAATTTGGGATTCTACACTTTTAGTAGATATTATACAGGACTTAAATAATCTAAAATACACTCCATGTAATAAAATATCTTTTTGGAAATATTAACCCTTCACACAAACTAGCAAGGTAAAGGCCATGCTACTTATACCATACCACCAAATAACTAATGCATTTTGTGTTTCTCTTGATGTGCTTTTGTTCAAGCATGTTTACCAGCCTACTGACCCACCTTTCGTTTTCCCCTCTTCACCACTGTTTAGGATTTCTAAAACAACAAGTGCACTGAAGACTATTTTTCCATTTCACTTTGAAAGGTATCAAGAAAAAGCATTAGAGTAAGATTACACCTTTTGTGTGTATATAAACCTTTTGTGTGTGTGTGTCACTACACTCAAAATAAATGCCTGTGGTAACTGTAAATCAAATAGGTAGCAAGAGATTAGGTTTCTGTTTCTAGAACACCAGTACAAATCTGGCTAAAAAAAAAAATCCCCAAAACCATAATTGCACAGGGTAGGGGGAAAAACAAACAAAAAAAACCCAAAAAGAAGAACAAAAAAACCCCACCCTCAAATCAAGACAACCTTCAGCTTCCCAATCAGAAAGACTACTTCAGGATTTAGGGCACATGGGTAGGTTGCACTGAATCTGCACTGTGGCTCAAAATAACAAGATGAAAAGTGATGGATGGCACACAGAAAAAAAACCAAGGAAAATATGAGTTTTTTAAATTTTTATAGGAATTCCTTACCTGACCTTACTTTGGTGGGAAATGCCATATTTAATACTACTCAGTAAACAAGGACATTTTAGTAGAATACGTGTCCAGAGACACGTGTTTAGATTTCAACTAATATTTAAACACAATCTAGTGTCATGTCTACGCATTACTTTCAAACTTTATTTTTTAAAAAGCATCTAATCATCAGAAAAGTCACATCACGAACAAAAAAATGGCCCCAGAGGGCTCTGCACCAAAAATTCCAAAAAAATGAACAATGCAGCTACAAGTGTTTTCTTGTTTGGCAGTCATTTTTCCACTTTTTTTCCAAGTTTTGCCATGTACCTATTAGAAGAGCGTGTTCTACTTGTAGACACCTCTCATTTCGATACTTTATTTTTAGTTGCCCATTAACATGCTGAAGATATTGAGCACCCATAGATAAACAATAATTTCAATTCAGAACCAGTCTCATCAGATCCACAGCTCAACTTGACATCAGCATGTAAAGAGGCACAAACGCTCTGGCTTTTTACATAGCTTGAGCCTGGACATAATTTTCCTCTTCTTGAAGTGTAATGCATGCAGACTCTACAGGAATATCACAAATTTCCTATTTTGTGACGTGACATTTTTCAAATTACAATTGCCATTCAGTCTGTCATATCAGAAAATACATTTCATGTTTCCCGCTCTTGAAAATCAGAAGTCTTTCCTCAAATATTTAGTTAAAACTTTTTTCCTGTTATTCATTATGCTTCAATTTGAAACTCTACCTTTGGACACAGAACTACACTCGAGTGGAGCTCTATCTCTACTAGAATAGAGCTCTATATCCAAAATCCAGTGAAGTAGTATTTGAATGAGATGTATGATATGAAAACATAGAATTTTTGATGAGTATTTACACACATAAGCATAATTAATGTTAATAACACTTACCGAACTAATAATCTGTTGATTTTTCTTTACTCTTTCAATCTCTGGAGTCTCTTTTACAGCTGTGCCAGCTCCTACTTCCTTCTTATAAAACACCTCCATTTCCCCAAAAGAAAAAGTAATTATGAGACTGTTAGCAATGCAAGTACAAGCTCTCATAAAAGGAACGGGCAATTTTCCAAGTTCCAAATTGGTCTGATCATAAATCTTGCTAAGAAAGCAAATACTTTAATTTTTCATAAATCAGACCAATTATCAATAACTATAACATTCTGTTTGTTTTCAACTGTAATCCAAATATTCTATTATTATCCTTCAGACTGACTTCAAACATTTCTAAGTACTTGTAATGATAGTTTTAACTTTGGAAATAATATTAAAATTTAGATCATAATCTATAAATGTTTACAAATGCAACTTTATGTTTGAGTAACCTCACTCAATTCAATGTATTTGAAGGTGCATATACATGCAATATTTTAATAGGTTTTTTTAATCTTCAGATTTTTAAAATACTGAGAAGTGAACAGATACTATTATTTCTAATTTAGTAAACTAGAAAATTGACATATTTTTGACAAAATAACCAGAACAGCCAAAGCCCCAATGAAAGTCAAGAAATTTTTTGATCTCTGGGTTCAAGCAAGAAAGCTGAGGACTACATCTAAAACCAAAGCTCACTTCTGAAAAAGATAGACATGCTGTGTACATGTCTCTTCTCTGTTTCAATTGTTTCAGTGAATGATAAAACCCAAAGCATATCACTGGAATCAATCATTCAAAGGGACTGAAAGAGACAGTAAATAATTGCTCCACAAATTCCAAATGTGGGTATAATTGAAATAACCATGGAGCACCAGTTCATGCTGCAAAACTCATAAAGAAGTTTTATTTGAATTTCAGCATTTGGTGACACAGCTGTTGCTGTTGCAGTTAGTATTTCCAGGCTGGTAGTGCAAAAACAAGTCTGATGTTGGAGTTCATGCAATAAATCTTACCATTCAGTATTTCTGCCTTTCTTAAACCAAGATCTATTTAACTTTTTTTTCTTGTCAATAAACCTTAAACAGTAAAATCTCATTCTTGATACCTCTCTTCTACTTCCTTGAAGTCCTCTTTAACCTAGGGGAATCAGTACCACCAAATATTCTAGAGGACAGCGAATCATTTATAACCATAACTCATTTTTTAAATATTCAGAAAATCTTTAACAATTTAGAATTTTTTTATACCATGTCAGAACAGAGACAGTTTATGAGTAACAACTTGGAAATTCTTCTGCACCAACATGTTAGGATCAGGTAGAAAGATGTACATAGTGGACTGAACTAAAATATACTTTTCTCCTCTATCAAGGAAGGAATGGTAAAAAATGATGGATTTTTTCTATGAAAGAGATGATTGTGCAGTAAATATCCTATTGTAAATCATCTGTCAAAAGCAGCACTGATCTTATCTGCAAAGCCAGCCACTTTTTGTCCCTTAAGGCATGAAAATACTTGAGATTAAATCCAAAAATCAGAAGTCTATTAGGGGTCATTAATTTTTTTCTATTAGGGCTGCTCCCAGCTATATCTTAAACTTAGTAAAAAGCAACTTACCTTTATAATCTAAATTGCCCAGAATACTGAAAGATTAAAATTTAGAGAAAGAAAAAAATCATAATTCAATTACAGCTATAAACTAGTTTCTTACATTTGGAGGATCCAGTTCAGAAACAGAAACACAACGATCACAAATCAAAAACGCAAATAGAAATCAAGCAAATACAAATCGCCTCAAAATATTTTTATTTCCTATCATCTAGTACACTCACAAAGAGGATAATTTCAACCTTGGCACTGAAAGCTCAGACTGGCCTACAGGTCTGCAAGGGGTTCAGAGGCATCAGAGGCTTGTCAAGGCTTAATTAAGCAGCGGAAGGTCATTATGTGCTGGTATCTAACTGTTAGTGAGTCCATACCACCAGACCCGTTGACCTGTTTGAGGACTCCATCAAAAAATACCAAAGCCTGGAGCAGGAAGGGCAGCAGATGAGTAGATGCCTGCTTGGATGCCCTGCGTTACACGTTAGGGCACCCGTGACACGAGAGACGGTGCTAATCACTGCCAGGCCGCGCAGTAGAGCCCCTTTCAAAACCAAGAGGTAACAGATTACCAAAAAAAAAAACCCCAAAAAACCCCAAAATTGGGGCCAGTGGGCCTGTCAACAGTTCCAATCAGAGAGATGTAGGTTTCAGCTGCTCCCCTCTGAAGGAAGAAAAGGAGCGGATAATGGCTGGAAAACATCACAGGAGAGAACACTGCCTGGAGCAGTCCCAGAGACTTTTCTTCTCTCCTCTCCCCACCGGCTCTTACTCCCCCAGTGAAGCCACAGGGACGAGGGATGGCTGCAGGCAAACACCTCCAACAGAACTAATTGACCTGGTACTAGTGTGGAGCTGGAGAGGCTGAGATCTCTCTAAGCAAAAGAGCCACATCTCTGTCAGATAATACTACGGTAACTTATATTCCTTTCTCTCCAACCATTGCCTTTATTAGTATTACTTAGTCTGCCATAAAAAACAGACACTAACTGAACAGCCTTTGGTTCCAGAGGCTATATTTACTCCTCTCCTCTGTTATATTACAAGCAAAGCTAGAATTACAAGCAGCAGAATTAATGGGCCCAAAAAGGAAATGGAACCGAATGCCTCACAAACAGCAATTTTAGAAATCTAAGTTCATAATTCATATTTAGGGATAAACTGAAACTTAAATCTAGCATAAAATTAAAAAAAAAATATCCAGTATAATATAAAATCATTAGACATATATATTTATGAAACCCGATCTCTTACATTTTATGCCCAAATCTTGATATTCTGTACAAATGATAGGAAACAGATGAAAAATCTTACATGCATAACAACAAGCCTTAGGTTTTTTTTGTCCTTTTGAATAAAGTACTTCCTGGGGCTTGATGGAAAAAAAAAAAAAAAAAGAAAAAATAATAATCTTCATTTAAAAATAACTGTGGCTTGGCAAGGTGGCATAAGTGGTTTAGCAATTCAAAATACCAGCGTCACACCTACAAAAGCTGGGTAATTTTTTTACTGAAAGCAATGAGTGATACAGCTGTTGCCAGGAAAATTATGCAAATGGTTCAAAGGACATTTACTCATAAGTTCCCTTTTTCATGCCGCAGCACAAGAGAGCCTATTTAAACTGAGAAACATCTGAACAGTTGCAAGCAAAGAGAGAAGCACTATTACTCACTGAACTGATGTTTTTCTGAGTACTTTTTATCCTCTGCATCTCTGGAGTGTCTGGGACAGCAGAATAGTTACAGAGCATCTTCTCTGCTTCATCTTTGTACATTTTCTGAAAAACAATTTTAAAATGCCTATTTCCTGCTTTCTTGGGCTCAGAATATCCAAACTGCAGCAGAAGATGCTTTCTGCTGATGAACCTCAACATCCTTGTACAGTATTTAGTTCAACCTCTGTCCTCTGTGATATTGTTATTGTTGTCTGTGTGGGACACCTGACACTGTGTCTCCTACTGAAAATACATTATATATATTTTTATAAATATATATTCTTACATATATTATATATTTTCCCTTCACTCTCAGGATATATATATACCCTTCTCATTAGGTAATATGTTAAGACCTGCAAATAGGTCTAAACAATTAAATTTAATTTACATGGCATGACAGGCCTAAATACAATTAATAACCAGGCAGTAAGATTTTTTACTTTATATAAATTAATTTAATATGGGTGTGAAAGCCTCTACAGAACTAGAGAAGAAGTCTTTGGAGCAATGTATGTCAAGCTCTCATTGTTACACAGAACTAAAACATTCAGTCTTTGAACTATGCCTACCTGGCTTGCTATTTCTGAAGCCCTTTTGACTCGCTGTATTTCAGGAGTATATGGGCCAACTTGCATCCCTTTTCCTATAATTTCAGTCTCCAGATCCTTTTTATATTCTTTCTGAAGAAAAAAAAAAAAAAGAAGGAAAAAACACATAACTAATTATACAGTTATTTGCACGTGGTATCTTCAAAGCTGTTCTGATACCACGGGTCAGACTTTAAATTCTTCAACTTCTTGAATTTAATTTTTTTTTATGGTGCACTGCTTCTTCCTTTTAGTCCTAGTCTGTTCAAGAAGACTGTATGTTTCTAACATCTCACTGTGTTTTACTTCCAAAGTAATCTTAAGAGATCCATTCTGTACTCACCTGGCTTACAATTTCAGAAGCTTTTTTGGCTCGTTGTATATCTGGAGTATCCATGCCCACTTCCATTCCCTTTCCTTTAATTTCATTCTCCAAGTCTTTCTTGTATTCTTTCTGAAAAGTACAGGATTGGAAATACTCGCATCTGACAGCCAAATTCTTAAATTCTTCCACTTAACAGCATTCTTAAAATGCCAAATAGCTTTTGATTCAACACCATTAGCTTTGTAGGATCTATTTATGAGACAACTATGCTGTAGCTGCTGACCAGTTAAAAAAATTCTTTTTTATCTACTGTCTTTGAGCTTCGGCAGCCACGATCGCAGACACATAGACCAGACTTTCTCCCTCAGCGGTGCTTCATAAGACTGAGGTCATAAGGCTTTAGCATCTCTCTAACTCTGTTTATTATTTGGCTCTAACACGCAGCTTTTTAGACCTAAAATCAGTAGGGCTTGCTGCTGCTGACCACAGCCCAGGCCAGGTGTGGTTTATGAGAAACCTGCAAAAGATGACAGAAAGGTCAAAGTTCTGGGAAGTCTTAACCTTCTGCTGATTTTGCAGCTTTTAGACTCTACACAGCTCAATGGATTAGGTACTTGGTGAAATTTGTGGTAGCCTAGACTGGTTGCCACCTGGAATTCTCAATGACAATAATCTGCTCCATTGAAATCTGCAAATTGAAAGCTTCCACCAGGTATGGTACTGACCGTGCTTGCAATTTCAGAAGCTCTCTTGGCTCGTCTTATCTCAGGAGTATCTGGACCAACTTGCATACCCTTTCCTTTAATTTCAGTTTCCAAGTCTTTCTTGTACTGTTTCTGTGAAGATAAAACTTCATAGATTATATTCACAATAGCCAGAGAGTTACAGGTAGATTTTTGCACAAGAGATCCAATTTAAGATTTAGAGTCAATCAAAAAAAAATCTCAAGAGTCACAGCTCTCAGGAGTGTTGGCAAGTTTCTGTCGGGAAAACCATAAACTACAGAAGGAAAACTTGAGGATATATTCACTGTATGTACAAAACTCTACCACTGAATTTTTAATTTGGCAGAGGATAGGGGAAATCAGTCCATACAGCCTGTTACAATTATCCTCTAAATTAAAGGGGAAGTTTAGCTTTGCAGAACATAGTGTAATAAGCTGGTACTTGAGGCCAGCCTAAGTGATTTTGCATTTAAGAAAATATTTTATTTATGAAAAGACTACATGTTAGAAATTTGATACCATGCAGCATTGTTTCCAGTGAACTTTCAGAGCAGGAAGTTGTAATTTATTCATTTAATAGGTCTTTCCTGAACCACAGCCATTAGGCAAGTGGCAGTACTCATCCATGATTGCTACTTTTCCCCCACAACATAAATTATAAATAACCAATAAACATGAAACAAAATAAATATTTTATCTTATCCAAGCAAGGATAAATTTCTTGTTCATCAGCACATGATATTAGAATGTAATACTGAAATATTGTATACAATACTTGTACTCTTTTTTTTTTTTAATAAAAAATTAAAATATTCTTAGGCAGTGTTATTTCTAGTAGTAATCATTCTTTTCTATTATAGTTTCCAACTGTGGCAAACAGGTTTGGAGGGTTTTTTTCCAAATAAATATATAATTGAAATATTTTCTTATTACTTTTCCCATTTGTTAACTATTTTTTAGGTTGCACTTTAGTTAGAAGAAGGAAAATATCTTTCTATTTGATGCAATGGTCTGATCACTTATAGCATAAAGTTATGAGAACAAGGGCAAAAAGGTTTTCAGTCTTCTATCTCTGTCTTACTCTGACATGGAAGTAAATGTGATAAAGCAACTCTCTGCTTCCTAATCATGGGGTGCTTTTTTTTGAAAGAATTATGTGCTAATCTGTGAGAAGACATCATCTCTCTCTTCCTCTCTGCTTAAGGTGGAATGGCAGATGTTTCCTCCTAGCTTCCTACTTCATAAAACACCACGGAAAAGACAACCCTGGGAGTTACAGCTCTATATACTCCTGCACTCGTACACAGGGGTAAAGTCAGCAATCCCTCTGCTTCTTATGGCTGTGTGTATATGTGTGCAAATAAACATATATCTACATATTAAAGGAATAAGAAATATACGAATATATAAAATAAATGTATACATTGCTCTGAAAGACAGACTCCCCAAAGGTGTGAAATGCAGCATGAGCTTTGCCTACTCTTTCCTCCCCTCTGGTGCTTCCCAGAGAGCCTGTACAAACTCATCTGTAGGACCTTGCTTGCTGTGCCAGCTTTGAAACTTTCTGCTCTGCTGAGCACACAGGTTTGCTGAGCACATGAGTTCCTCTGGATGGTCTTCAGGAGACAGGACACAGATGAGGGAATCTTCCACTTCCACTCCCAACTCTCCCCAATGGGAGTAGATCGCACACTTACGTGCTTCCATGTAACCTCCAGAGAAACTTAGACCAGCACGCTTAATACCAAAACTCAGTCCTAAAAATACACTCCAGAAGGAGCCTCCACCTGTCTGTTTGCATGGGATGAACCCCAAGCTCAAGAAAATCCATTTCTTCAGGAGCAACTCTACTTTTGGAAAAAGGTTTTCACAAATAGAATAGTTTGTTTGGATAAATGGCCTTCCCAAGATGCCTGGCAGTCATTACCAATATTTATTTTCAGATACGTGATTCCAAAACCTCAAAATTATTTCATTGACTTTTCTTTACAAGTCCATTAACCGTCAACTCTTTTTCCATTACAATATTAATTAGAGTAGCTGAAAAAAATAAATAGAAGGAAAAGTGAACCCAGTTTTAAATGCTGTATTTACTGACCCCACTAACAATTTCCAGGGTCTGAAAACCTGAAACATTTGTCAAAAACTGGGTTTTTCTCAGAGCTTTTCTACACTCTTACAGCAAAACAGAAATAGCTTTAGCTTTTGATACCTATTTCTTTGTTGATTATATTTTTTAAAACTTGGAATATTTCCAGTTGAGTAGAACATAAAGAGTGAACTTCCTGTGACATCAATAGCCTTGACTAGCATAACATACCTCATTTAGTATTTGAGCTGCATTTTTCACTCTTATCAAATCTGGTGTATCTTCAAAAACTGTCATTCCTTTTCCTTTCATCCCTTCTTCCAGATCTTTTCTATACTCTTTCTAAGGATTTAAAAAAAAAAAAAAGAGAGAGATTTCTCCACTTAATATTGCGTGCAAGATCTTGAAAAGAAATGCCATATATTAAATGTCTGAAGGGTCTCTTTGAAATTTCTATGAAATATGAATTAGCTGAAGTACAGGTTTCAGAGTTAAAATAGAATTAGAAATTATGAAATCAAAAGGTACAATGTTGAAAAAGGGAAAGGTTTTAATGTCGTCACGTATTTTCCTGTTGTGCTCTTAAAAAATAGCCCTCTCCTATACAGCACGTTGTTTAGGGGTCTCAGCTGCCTCTCTATAGGCATTGTAACTGCAGTAGCATTTGTTTTTACAGACCAATATTTGCTGTGCTGCAGTTCTTACCTCTGTTTCACTAATGGCTTCACAATCAGGATGGATGCCCTGGACACTATACTAGGACCTGTTAAAATAACTGCGTGATAATTTATAATGTAGAAGCAAGATCTCTTCTGTGCCCCTCAGACACTGCACTGATATGATCTATCAACATTTAGCAACTGCAGAGTGCTCAAATCTCCAGTATAAAATTAAAACCACACCAGAACCTGCCCATGGACATTTGGTTCTTTTTCTTCTCAATTCCTAGAAAGCCGACATAAGCCCCCATAAGGAAGTTAAAGTTTTGTAAGGATATTTAATTGCTTTTCCCATCTCCAGGTTTGGGTTAGCTTTTTTTTTTATGCAAGGAAACTAGAAAAAATTTCAATAAAATATTTTTAGGGATTTATGTAGACATGAATTAGCACTTCTAATCATGTATTATATTTTACAAGCAGTAGCGAGGACCTTTGTTTCTGCATAAGCTCTTTACTTAACCAAAAGGAAACTAGTCATTTTTAAAGAAGTTTCTCTTTATCATCAGAAGCATGTCCTACAACAAGCAGTAAACAACTTCTATTAATTTAGAATTATTAAATTCATCTGTCTTTTCTGAAGAAGCTGTGGATGTGGATTCTAAGAAGAAAGTTCTTATTGTCACAAAATGCAAAATACTTGCAAAATTCTCTATAGTAGGAAAGTAACAGAAAAAGCTGGAACGCAGCTGACACTTAAAAAAAAAAGTAATTGAACAAATAATTCATTTTTTAATAACTCCAGGTTCTCCTTCTTGTTTCATCCAGTTTCTATCTAAAGTTTATTATGAACCGTCCCTCAAAAATAGTGAGCTACTTCCTTGACTATTAAGAAATATATCATTTTACTGAATCTCGAAAGATAATTAATTTGACCAATGTAATTCTTTGGTTTCGGAATGCATGTTCCTTGAATGTGGATATAAATTATCTGAAATTCATGCTGTTATGCATTAAAATATCATTTCCATTTTTTCGTATTCTTCCTCTCTAGCTTATAAGCATGGCCTACTCCCAAAGTAACGGGTCATAAAACTTGTGGAGGTAAGAATTAGGGAAGATCTTAACACTGGTAGGACTACGAAGGGAAGTTACATAAAATTTTTCAAAGATGAACATTTACAGCACATCTGCAACCATGCAAGCACTAACCAGTTCTGCAGATATTCTACAAGATTAATTCAATGAAGTACAAGCATTTGCATTTTCCCCTAGTCAGTAGGCATACATGAGACATATGAGACTTGTCTACCTGACAGCCAAGCTTATCAGAATAAATTATTTATTAGAGGATGAATAATGAAAAAATACCTGAAAACATTTTCTTTACCCAAATGAAATCTAGCATAGACTGGGATAAGCTGTTTAAAGAACAAGGAAAGAAACATGGTTCAAAGGTTTTTCATTCTAGTACCCTCAATTTGTTCACCTGTGCCAGAACAAAAATGTGAATTCTTATTACAGTAAATAATGTTCTGTTGGCTTCCCAATTCAAAGCTGTTTTGAATAACAATATGAAAATACTAAAGATAGAAGGATTCTCAGTTACGGAAAAAAATATTTCATTTATAATGCCACATACAACTGAAGAACATTGGACAAATCTTAACAAAACAGTGGTCATACATAAATCTGCACTTTCTAACAAAATACGCTTGTAGCAGATCATGTACTATCACAGCTATATTACAGAAGTTTGTTATTCCTTATTTTCACCCATAACATGTATGATAGATAATTATTTCAAATAAATTAGTTTAAAGTGACCGCACAAGCTCAAAGCATCCATACAACCACAACAGACTATCATAAACCTGAAATAATTACTCAAAAGGAAAAACTGCCATCTGGACACCAACAGAAATCTTCCTTTCCACCCCTTCATCAATCAGGAAATAAAAAACTTCTCCAAAACCCTATCAAACAGATGTCTTTTGCAGCATGCCTGTAAGGTCACCAAATATGGGCTATTTGAGCCCAGGGGGTGAACAAATTCCAAAACTGAAGCCCTCAGAGGGACTGTCCTGCCAGCGATCCATTTTCTATGGAATCACCTGATTTGTTCATTTAACTCTGTTTTTCTGGTTCAGGTAGGCTGAGCTTTATTGTTTCCTTATGTTCATAAGGACACTTCAAAAAGTATTGATTTTTACTACACAACTATTCAGAATATAAGATGACATGCTGCAATTTTTTTCTCATGAAGTCACTTTTGCATTTAGCTGCCAAGTTAACTGTCAGTTGTTCAGCAGTCACTAGCTTGTGGTGATGCTGCTGATTGCTCAGCTACAACTTAAAAATGAACAACACCCCCCCCCCCAAAAAAAAAAAATCCTCTACCTCTTTCAGAAGGTTAGTGACTTCTTTTATATGCAAGAACTCTGGAGTCTTGTCTAAATCCATTGAGGGTCTTCCCTTGATCTCTTCTTCAAAATCTTTGCGATACATTTTCTATTGAAGCAAACCCAACAATTAGTGGTACATACATGTGCATTTCCAAGCATATTTCAGAAATAATACTGTAAATAGACCCAGAAATGAGGTATAAATTAGTTATCACATTAATAAGCAACTTCATTACTCATTTCATTACCTAAATTATCTACACAAGACACACACACAGTTTAGACAAAAATACATATGTATGATACCTCCAAAGAGATTGTTTCACCTGATCTATGAAAGAAACTATTTGCTCAGTAGAAAAAAGAGAGGACAAATGGCACATAAGGCATTGGCTTAAACACATAAAAAGTTTCTACCAAAAAGATGAAATAATCTGTTTTCATGACATATTGGAAATATAATGGAATCAAAATGTAGCAAGGGAGACACAGGGAAACACCCGCTCTCAGGATGGATGGTGAAGCACTGGGATAGGTTGTCTGGGAGGTCTTGAAACTTCCACCATTGGAAGTTGTTAATAAAAAAGTTAGAAAAATATGGCCTGGCTTAGGATAGCCAGTGCTGTTCTGGAGCCCAGGAACAATCCTTCCCCCTTGCTGAGCTCCCCAGACTGAAGAGGCAAGCAGCACATTTCAGTTAAGGCATAAAATGAAGAACAAAGAATAGCAAAGAGAACTACTCAGTATTAATTCTACCATACCCTCAATTCATAAAACTTTTATTATCTGCTTCATCCATTTTCTTAACCTGAGTACAAGAAGTCTGTTAGCTTCTCAGTTGATCTAAATTTTGCTAGGTCAAGCACAAAACTTTACTAACCTCACTTTGCATCTTTTGAGCCTCCTTTGAAACTTGATACATCGGTGTATCCACAAACTCCAGCATTGATCTGCCTTTAGATTTTTCATAATTCTCTTTGTACTTAACCTAGGAAAATGAAAATAAACTCTGTTAACAGCTGAGAAAATGTGAGATCTGATTGCTTCCTATGGTGACAGACAAATCCTGGTTTAGCCATACTTCTTAGAGGTTTTGACTTTGAAGACTCCTCCCAAATTTAACCTGTTGGAGACATAGGGCAGCTAAACAAGGAATTCTTTTCTAGAGTCATTTATTCCTTTGCTTCAAAATGTCAGACTTTAAAATGGTGAACTTTGAAGACAACCGCAGTGAGGAGCAACCATCACAATCCTTAAACTAATTGTATGATTTGGGCTGAATGACCTACATTGGCAGCTTTTAAATAGGATCCCCTGTCATGTTACCATTAAACAAGACATTTGCTGTAACAACAACAAAATCTGTTTCACACCCAGGTCCCCAGGTCTTCCTTCCATGCTCAGGAGCACCATTCTAAAGTGCACTTTTGTAGGTGTGGGAAGGAAAACTACTGTCTCAGTAGAGTCTGGTCTTGCACCAACATTCCCCTCACAGCTACCAATGATCATGACCTTAAAGCTAGCCACAAAGTCACATTGAAGGGCCCAGGGTTAAGACACCAACACACAACGTTTTACTAACTCGCAAAGCAACTACACCTTGTTTAGAAACCTGGAGAAGCCTTCTGAACTCATTCATTCCCACTCTTCGGATGGACAAACACATTACTTAGGTCAATTGACCAGCCTGTGATGTGGTGGAATATTCTGGACTCGTTTAGTTCTTTAGGAATAAGCCATTGAGGAAAGTAAATAGCTAAATATCAAGCTATGATACTCAGAATGAGTAATGTTTTAATATATTTGTCTCTTCAAAACTAGTAATGTCTGAATTTGAGAAAAATATTAATCTCTTCCCCTGACAGGACTCTGCATAAGGTTCAGGTCCTGCAAAAACACTCTCCTCTCTCCTCATGGGGTGCTTCTATGTGAAGATAGGGCTTTGAGCAACCTGCTCTACTGGGAGGTGTCCCTGCCCAGGGCAGGGAGGTTGGAGCTAGATGATATTTAAGGTCCCTTCCAACTCAAACCATTCTAGGATTCTACAAGATGCGCACTACATCACTAATTTGTCATGCACTTTTGTGCCTGATTTAATCACTGTTAGAATTCTACGTTTTTCTCTTTGCAAGATGCATTTATGCTTGTATATAGTTGACTTCGAAGCACTGCATTTCCTTTGTGATGAATTTGTTCAGCTGTATCTAGGGTGAAATGATAGAAGCCCTTGCTTTGCTTAAATGATTTCTTATATTCATACAGAAACCAAAAAAAAAAAAATCCAAGAATGTTTTCACAAACAATATCTAGAAGGTTTTGCATTTTAAATACCATTTAAAATAACTATAGGAGAATCAGCATTAAAGAAACTATATTCTAGGCCTCTCAACTCAGAAGTTCTACTGGTAAATTCGTGTTTCACAACCTGTGATGAAATTATAAAAGGTTATCATGCAAAAATAACTTTTGTATGTTCTATAGAGAAAACGTTTGTCTGGCTCATCCAAACATTAAACGTTTATATTTGCTACAGAATAACCATTATTATTTGCATTTGAAGTGCAAAGAAACACATATGATGGTCTGGGTTTGCCTCCTAGTGGAAATAATTATAAATGTCAATAAATTCACTTCTGTAGTTGAAACAAAAATTATCTCCATCTACAGATACAGACTTCATACTTTTACTCCACTCCTCAATAAGGGAACAAAATTAAAAAATAATAATTCTGTAAAATTAAATGACGTAAATCACACAACCTTTTGCTACAGTAAACTACAGTCACCAGAAAGAGTCTCGTATTTCCCTGTTTCATAAAACAAAACACATCTAAGTTCCTTTGTTTTTATTAGCTAGGAGTTCATTAGTATCTCAAAGTCTCTACATTAGAAACAGATTTAAAATGAGCAAAACTATAAACTAGCTATCAAATTTTTAAATTATGTAGTTCATGCCAAAGAGAATTATATGTATACCATATGAGGGGTAAGTTCTACCTTGTGAGCATTCCTCCTCATCAAAATAAAGAAAACAGGATGAGTTTAACCCGTCAGAATCTGTCTATTTGTGTCCATACATCCCCATTGCAAGGCTGCAGTAAGGTCTCCCTGGAGCCTCAAGCTTTCCTCTTAACTGCTGGAATTCATTCCCATGGAAGCTGATTTCTGTAATTTTTGCATTGGTTTTACAGTATATGTGTTTCATAATGGTGCGCACACTTCTACACTCCAGGTCAATCAGCAAACCAGCTTAATCAACCATATTAGTTTATGAGTTTAATTAACCACACAAGGATACAGTGTATCACATTGGGGCAGGTGTAGCTATGTTACACAAAGGATGAAGAGAAGCGTAAAGTTCAAGGGAGAATGGTTAAAGAGCAAAACTGGGAAATTAGCAAGAAGCTCAATGTCTCAGAAGGGAAAAAGAACCAAAAACTGACCATGCAATCAGTTTTTGAAAACCAGTTAAAGGTACAATCGGGAAGACTGTTTCATACAGTAGAAGCGGACTGCAAGAAAGATTTGGTACAAGCTCTGGAAAGACAAGGAGAAGAACACAAAGAAGGTATTGGAAAAACAAGGAGAAAGGCGGGACAGTAAGCCATGTTAAAATTGAAGAGATGACATGGGAAGGTCAAATCTGAGAAGGATTTTGAAAACAGGATTTCTGTAGAAGACAAATAGCTAGTGGAGACCTTAGGGATTGACAAAGCATTCTTCTTCCTGCTCACAACCAGAAAAAAATATCCACCAGCATCTGGACAATACAAAAAATCAGAGACTTAGTATTTATGGTCTATGTCCTCAGAAAAGTGCATAGTCGATATCAATCAACCCTTCCTGGGCAATAGAAAGAAATAAATTTTGCAAGAAATGAGCTGTCCTAAGGAAAAGTCCGGGTTTCTATCTCATTAGACCTAAGATGACAAATTGATTGGGTTCATTCTGAGGGTGTTCATTTAATCAGAAACCAAAAAAAAATTCCAATCTTACTTTACACTGAAGGAAACTAGAATTAGGTAGGCCAAAATGCACACAAAGAATGCAGGAAGTGAAAGCTATCAACGCATTTATTGCCCATACAAAAGGGGATAGTCAGTGTTAACTTCACATATCAGAGTGAGAGAGATAAAAAACAAGTTTCGATTCACCAAAGAATTCACTCCCTCTACTCTGCTCTCATGAGACCCCCCACCTGGAGGACTGCAGCCAGGTCTAGGGGGCCCCAACATATATAGGACATGGACCTGTTCTATAAGGTCCAGAGGAGGGACACAAAGATGGTCAGAGGGATGGAGCACCTCTCCTATGAAGATATGCTGAGAGTTGGGGTTGTTCAGCCTGGAGAAGAGAAGGCTCCAAGGAGACCTCATCACAGCCTTTCAGTACTTAAAGGGGCCTAGAAGAATGATAGGGACAAATATTTTAGCAGGACTTGTTGCAATAGGACAAGGGGTCATGTTTTTATACTGAACAAAGCTAGGGCTAGATTTAAACTAGATATCAGGAAGAAATTCTTTGCTCTGAGGGTGGTGAGACACTGGAAAGTGCCCAGAGAAGCCATGGGTTCCCCATCCGCGCAAGTGTTCAAGGCCAGGCTGGATGGGGCTTTGAGTAACTTGCTCTAGTGGCCAGTGTCCCTGCCCATGGCAGGGAGATTGGAACTAGGTGATCTTTAAGGTCTCTTCCAATCCAAAGCATTCCATGGTTCTATGAAAGAGCAACACAAAAATCAAGTACAGACAGGAAAGCTGGCTTAATTTGCTTATTTTAGACACAAGCCTCCATAGCTTGACTCAGAAGATGACCCAATGCATTCTTGGTCACTAGGGATAATCCTCTGTGCGTGAAGTGCTCACATCCTACTGAGCACCCACTCACACCCTTCCACAGCAGTTCCATGGCATTCTGGGGTTTCTGGGCAAAAGATGACAAATGCAGTTAACCAGCATATAGCACAGGTGCTCTTGGACTGGGAGAGACGTTTCTGTATTGCACAGAAGACAGGGGTTTCCTACCCTCTTCCTCCCTATTTCAACCCCCATCACTATTGTATGTCAGACCACCAGCCCCATCAAGGGGTTTGTCTTGTTTCGTGGCAGAATGGAGTATGTGCCTATTACCAGATCCAGCATAGTAAGTCTCAGGCATTTATGACGAAAAAAAAAGGCTTAGACAGAGAAACTCTAATGAAACTAGCACTCAAGTGGCTGTTGATGGCAGAAGTCCAAATACCAGACTAGCATAATGGTCACTTTTGTACAGAGACTTGCAGATGAAAGTAGTATCTTAGACAAATCAAGATTTGCAAGGAAAGAAGTATCTTAGATCAATAAAGGAAAAAACATACAAAGTTTCAGACAGATAAGAAATGCTTAAGTACAAGAAGTCCACATGATTCTTACCCAGTATATTAGTTGTTCTCATAACTGAAATATCTCTCCCAAAAGCACTACCTCCCCCAACCACTATGGTTATAACACTACAGTCTACTACTTGAGACAATGAAGTACCAAAAATGTATGCATTCCACTACATATATTTTTCAGATTATGCTTATAAAGGCAACTTACATCACTATGCGTTTTGCTAATATTTAAAGCATGGTTCAAATACAGCAGGTTTGGTAGATCAGAGGATGGATCATGTAGGCTTTCCAAATCTTTCTTGTAATTCACCTGGAAAGAGAATTCAGGTTACGTAAATAAAGACTAAGAAAAATTAACAACTTCATATTACAGTGCGGCCATCCAGAAAGAGAAAGCATTATGTGTTTGCCTGAACATTCTCTACCAGCCACTAGATGGTGGTCATTCACCATTATTTGGTGGGAAAGGAAAAATCAATAAAGGATTCATTCTACTGAGCAAATATTTGGCGACTACTCAAAGTTTTGCTCAAAAAGGACACTGACAACAAAATCACACTTTGTATCACTTTCAGACTAGAAAGGAACCACTATTGTTCCTTTTTTTTCACCATAAAATGTAAATCAAGAGTATCTTCTCAAGCTTACTCATTTTAAGTACTGTTGACTCTTGTTCTTTTTCTCTTCATTCAGGAATTACACCAATTGTCCAAATAAAAAAGTTGTATATACAACAGTTAATGGGAATTGCTGCTAGACAATTCTATGATTTAATGCGGATTGCCTTCAGCAAAGATAAGCAATATAATCACCTAAGGCAAAAGATAATCACTTCATGAAGTGGCAGAAGATAGCTTCCTATCGGTCTTTAGTAAGATTTTCCATACTTCTGACAGTTGCATGCCCATCTTTAAGAAAGAAGACCAGCCACCTTGCCTATCTTGGATGACAAATCTTTTAAACCAATACCTTTAGTCAATTCCACATAAGTATCATGTTCTTGACTGCTATAGGCAGACTTCAAATCAAGAATACTCAATTTGAGTATCTCCTATAATAACAATTACTTCAAGGAAATTTTTAGGAAACCCTTAGATTTTGGAAACAATTACATATTCTGTTGGACCCTTCCCAGAGCTGGCACCTCCTGTTCCCATTGGGTGGTGCTCCACACTTTGGAAACACAAGACTACAGAATGAAGGCTTGTCTCGTAGTTTTCTGGCATCACAGCCTCAGAGAGCTCATGTTTTTAGCATTAGACACACTGTTAAATATATCACCCCAACAATACTATCCCTTGATATAGACGTTTTCTCCAATTGGGCTCCAGTAGCGGCATCCATTGCAGAATCTGGTCACTGCTGTACTTTGGAATACCTTTCAGAAGATCAACCAGCAGAATGAAGTCTAAAATACAGACATCCAAATCTCATCTGCTCATGCAACAACCTCTTTTCTACATCCACTAGAGAGATGCCAGCACTTTGCCAATCCAAAGACAGGCATCTACAACAGATCAGAAGAACTACTCTCTGTACCTGCTTACTTCTTTCCCAAATACAAAGGGACCAAGTACAAGTCAACCAGCTCAGAGTAAGCAGCCATAACTTTTGACACACAAAGTTAAGCGA
The DNA here is from genome assembly GCA_004320125.1 of Scolopax mira. Taxonomy (NCBI): domain Eukaryota; kingdom Metazoa; phylum Chordata; class Aves; order Charadriiformes; family Scolopacidae; genus Scolopax; species Scolopax mira. Next base: position 8,749 of record BJBW01018513.1, on the reverse strand, counting down.
GATGAATTTCATCTAAAACAGTTCTGAAAAACTCCTGCAGGCCCTTGGAGAAGGGCTTTGTCAGAACCAGAGGAAGAAATGGATAACATGCAGTACCTGTACACCATGCACACCATGTAGCAGAGACTGCTGCTCAGAGTAATTTGTAAGATGGAAAAAGGAATTCTGCTTCAGAACAAATGTTAGGTTTCTCAGGATGTAAATGTATGTAAAATACAAAGCAAATTCACTTACATCACTTGCCAAGGTGGATGCAATCTGTGCTTGCTTGAAGGAGGCACTGTCCAGAGGATTGTAGTGGTGGCTCTTCATTTCCTTATTAAACTGCTCTTTGTATTTCACCTTTCACCAGAACAAACATATCTAATATTAACATGTAGCACTTAAAGAAAGCATAGAGAACTCAGACTACAAAGGAGTTTATTAAAGGCAATTGCCTTCTCCATAAATCTTTTAACAATGAGGATGTTTACAGAAGCTCAGTTTAGCCACACCTGTGATGTTCTTGTACTGGTTTCAAAGTAATTTTAATGTATCTGAATTTTACTAAAGTAAAAAAAAAAATTTAAGACACGATTACTGGTGCTGAAGGATTTATAAAAAGCAAAAAGAAACAAAACCATATGAATCACCCGAGTAACCAAATAAACCAGAACTGTTTGACTAGCAATACTAATCTACTCGCTGAGAATCATTCAATTCATAATTAACATCAAAAATGTTTTTAACCCAAAAAAAGTGTAAGATGAATATACTGTAAAACTTGTAAAATAAATCACTCGCAAACTTTTCAGTCACTCAAAAGTGGGAAGACGGAATCAAACTTCCCACTCAGCTGTTTTCCCACCTCCAGATCCATGCGTCACTCGCACTGCTAGGCTGTCACCAGAGCCCCCCAGGTCTATTTTTAATTCTGCCAGAAATTTCCCAAGAGACCCCCCAGGAATCTCTCTGTAGCACAGTCCATTCTTGAGGACAATGCCCATCTCATTACAGTGTTAGAAAGCTTAATTAAAAGACTGTCTGCCACCACTTTCACTCTCTTCTTTTAAAAAAAGAGGAAATGAGCAACACATAAATGTTGAGGCCATGGCACTAAAAGTGAATAAATCACAAAGATTCCATAAAACACGCTGAAGAACTGAATTCAGAATCTGAAAATATGAAATCGAGCAAATAGTAAATCTCCCTCCTTTGCCCCCCTTGTTGTGCATGATCATCAAACATCTGGAGACTTTGCACACATGCCTTGTTTCTTTCCAACAGCTGGGCATAATGGAGGAGAATAAAGTTCAGTCTGAATTATGCTGCTTTCATGAATGTTAGTCAGACACCTGATATCTGAGCCTATGCAGCATCCATTATAATTTACCATGCTCTGCACTAAATAAACACACAGCTTTTTCCTTACTCCTTTTTTCTCTATTCCCACATGAACGTCTGATAAAGTGGTTAAACCACCTCAAACAATCTCCTTCAAAAATTATTTTTTTCTCAGCTTTAGTTGTGGGAAGAATGTTGTTTTCCCTCTTTAGTTTTCCCTTGCCTCAGAAGGTTTTCAACATGGTTTAGCTTACACAACCTCGTTACTTTTAGCCATGATGCCAAATATTTCATTAATCAGTATAACAAGCAACCAAAACTAAGCCACCCAAACAGAAACTAATAATATATGCTCAAGAACTACATTATGATTCCAGCACTTATGTTAATTTTTTTTAAAGGATGGAAATTCTACAACATTGTCACTTTTAAAGAGAAACTTTATCTGAACCTCATGATCTTTCACGCTAACTCTAGAAAATAATATCTGTTGCCTTCTGATAGATTCATATGGTTCATATTGTTTGATATTTGCCTTGGCTTTGGATCAAGTGCAAAAGCGTATATCTGAATACAAAGACACTGCCTTTGTCAAAGCAGATCCACATTCTGTATGAGCAGTGAAGGAATAAATCAGAAGGGCTTTTCTCTCTTAAAGGACATACCTAAAACTTGCCTTCTCATAAATATCAGGCAGTGCTGGAATATGTGATTTAAAAAGCCTCTGCAACCAGCGATCAAGTCAGCGTGGTAAGCAAAATTGTCTTTTATTCCTTGGGCATCACCTCACATCATAACGTGTCCAAGAGTTTAAATATCCAACTACTGGAGGCTGTTTCCTGCCCAGCCAACAATGGCCTCAAACCATGCAGACCAAATGCACAACACGGCCCTTGATATTCTTGTTAAGTGTGAAAACAACAGTGCCATCCTCACAACTGGCTTGCCATCCTCCAGCTGCAGCCATTTCATGCCATTTCTTAAAAGATTTTATTTTTCTTTTTAGTAATACATTTCAACCTAGAGATTCCAGTAATAAAACCCCGTTAGCATCACTTCAGATCACATCACTGCTACTGAAGGTAAGCAGGGGAGACAGTGAACTCAGTCTTCTCAGGGCTGTGTGCCTGGATGCAAATGGGTCCCAAATTTAAGGAGACCACCCAGCAATCCAACTGTAAACGTTCCCATCACGGCAAGGGATCTCTCAGAACCCACCGCACATGGCGCTCTGGGGCAAAATGGAAGCAGCACAACAATATCAGATGACCCGGGAGGTATCTCAGGAGCACTTCCAGCTGTAATTTAACTCTGACTTGTCGTAGGGGATTCATCTTATTGAAAGCTACATTGAAAGGTTTTCACCTTCTCTTCTATCGGTATTTTCCCGTTTCCTTCTCCGTTTTGAAAGAAAGCGTGGGGTGGGAGGGGGAGAGGAGAGAAAAGCAAGCCCTTGGATGAGTCACTGTGAAGTAAGGCACATGGTATTTATCCTTCTTTTCAACAGGAGAAAGTTGTGGATGCAGTTTAAAGGGGGAAAAGACACCCGAGAGAAAGGGTTCTGATTAAAACCAAGGAAGAAAAATACTTCATCAGTGTTTTCTAAAACATCTGAAGGGGGGAGGCCGTAGCAACGCTAAGAGGTGGTGGAGGAGCAAACAAAGAGTGGGAGTGGAAATGACAGTTGTTAGTGGAAGCTTATCTACAAATTTCATCATTAACCAAAAGCTTTACTTTAATGAGGGTTTAAAATGATGTCTACTTATTTAACATCTTAATTAAAAGTCTTAACTTTGTTTATTTTTTTAGAGAGTATGTAGTTAATGGGTTAATTTTAAAGAAATGCATGTCAGCTGCTCGCTAATTGTTGCTAAAGAAAAGCAGACTTTGCAGGCTTTTAACACAACAACATCCCTGAAAAACCAAACTGGAATTGAATAAGGCCAGGATAAACAAACTTCTCATTGGCCTTGTACAAAACCTATAAAAGTCAGAATTGCAGCTGGACAGAGCAGTGTCTTTTGAAGCTTTGCAGCAACATTCCTAAATCAAATCCGTAGTTCAAAGCTGTTCACACAGGGAGTGTTCAGTTTCAGAAGTGGATGACATCACCCACTGTTCAGATTTACAAAGAAACTACAAAAATTGAATCATTCAACCACCAGGGTCTCAGGATGAAGCAGACACTTGCAGCTAAAGCATTTCCTCATGACCATATGAAAACATATGTAAAAAAACGGAAAATATGTCAGATCACACAGATATTGAAGGAAATGGAAAATAAACAAAGAGAGAAATTAAAATATTGGATGCTAAAAGCACTGGCAGAATTTAAAGGAAAGAAAGTTTGAGAAAATCCTAGGCTTTTTGTGTTGTTAGTGATAATCTCAGAGAAGGCAGATTTTAAAAAACGTTCTACCTCTAAAAACTTTATCCCTGAAACAGTAAGCACCAGATGCAGCATAAAATACAAATATCCAAAATTATTCATCATAAAAACCAATTACTGAATACCATAAGGGAAATGCTTTGTCTCAGCAGCTTTTGGAGAAAGCTAATAGAATGCATTAGGCGACATAAAGAAGACCTAAACAAGGGCTTCTTTCTATAAAAAAACCAAAAAATAACCCAAATTATACAATGTGCATTCAGCAGATTGACAAGCTTCATGTTTTCACAACGGCTAACAAAGTTCCTGTTTTAAATTTGGTTTAAAATCAACAGAAAGGGGTTACTGCATGCTGTGGGTAAATATACTAGTCCTGGGAGCTGTTATTTTTGCTGCTGCTGTTGTCAAAAGCTATGTTAAATAATAAAAGAGGAAAAAAAAATAAAAGAAGGAGTGAGCGTCCACTGATTTTGTAGAGCCTTGAGTGCCAGTCAAACATTAACACTATTTTCTTCATGTTGTTTGCCTTCCTGCTTGCCTTGATTGCTTTCTCCCTTCCTTACACCCACACTGCCTGACCTCTTCTTGCTCCTGTTCTCTATACTCCCTAAATTACCAGCCATATGCACCACATTAAAACATGTTATCATCTTCTCTTCCCACTACATCCATCAGAATTGTCAACTTTGCAAATTTACTGTGAGGGTCAAATAACTAATATTTCTCTGCATGTCGCAGCTTATAGATTCATGCTATTAAGGGAGATTATCAACTTTCAGCACAAAAAGTTTCTAACGCTCCCTTTTGCTGAGAAACAAATGGCAACTGTAGAAGCCACAAAGTCTGGAGATAATAAAGAGATCATTAACTTTACTATTTTTTAAATCTTGTAATTGTTACAAGGCTGCTTCACGATCCTTGCATGAAGAGGACTGACACGACTGACCCACATTTAGGGCTCTTCCTCTCCTGCAGCACAGGTGCATTCCTCATCCTGCCCCACCACCCTGCTCTTTGGACACAGGGGTCATCTTCATTTTGCTGTGCTCTTGATTTATGACCAGTGTGTCTAAGTGTTCTGATGATTCAAATAATATATATAAAAACGTTAGACAACTCATGGCCACCGCTGCCTTTCCTTCAGAGGAGGTGGGGGAATTGCTGAGCGGGTCTCCCCACTGCTGAGACCTGCCTGGTACTTACAGCCTCCAAGCTGCTGGACGCAGGAGGCTGGCAGAGCAGCATCAGGCATCCCTTTCTACAAGTACGTGGTCCATCACACACACAGAATCCCGTGGGGTCGGAAGGGACCTCTGGAGATCATCCAGTCCAACCCCCCTGCCAGAGCAGGTCCACCCAGAGCAGGTCGCACAAGAACTTGTCCAGGTGGGGTTTGAATGTCTCCAGAGAAGTGGACTCCACCGCCCCCCTGGGCAGCCTCTGCCAGGGCTCTGCCACCCTCAAACTAAAGAAGGTCTTCCTCATGTTTAGGTGGAGTCATAGAATCACGGAATGGTTTGGGTTGGAAGAGACCTTAAAGATCATCAAGTTCCAACTCCCTGCCCTAGGCAGGGACACCTCCCACTAGACCAGGTTGCTCAAGACATGGTCCAAAAATCATTCTGAAATGAATGATGAACTTCTTATATTCCTGCCACACCTTCTGCACTATTTGGGGCTCTCTAAAGAATTTAAAATTTCACACCAAATCCTCCCTTCTGCAGAAAGATCTGAACTGGAACCGCTGTCACCCCAGCCCCTGGCAGTGAAGAGACTCTATTATAAAGCTTTTGCAGATGCAGTAGGAATTGTCCAAGAGGAAAAGCACATTTAATAAAAAGGAGATAAAAAGTGCATTGATGCAGCTGGCTCAACACCAGCCTGCGGGACCCCACGATCCAGCTGGTATTTTTTAATTTTTGCAATTGTTGGCCACAACCTCAGGGCTACCAGAATGAGTGAGACGGAGAGAGCTATCAGCAAGGGAGCTGCTGTGGCCCCATTTAGGATGACAGGCAGCTGCAAGCCCACTAGATTCTGAAATAGGCTGCAAGGAGCCTGTAGACAGCCACTGAGTAGAAATAAAGGATATCACACACTAAATTTAGGTATGAAGCCTTTTAAAAACCACTAAAGATTGCTTGCTAAATGACAGGCAGCTCCCTGTCCTCGAAGCCACAGCAGCACAGCACTAGCTCTTCCTAGAAAGCACATCTTGGCTTCCAAGCCTTCACGATGCTAAAGACAGAAGAACCTCTTAGCAGACTCGCCCATCAACAGAGGAATGAGCACATGATCCGTTAAAAAAAAAAAAAAAAAATGGAAGAAAAAAATCTATTTAGAAAAACAAACTAATTTTGATTCTGAACACATCATTAACAAAACAAGAAAAAACATCTATTTTCTTCTTTTTCCCCTCCGTGCAGTATCAATGCTGCAAAGTGAATGATGCTTCAGGGTGAAACAGGAAATCGTGTAGCAGGTACCTAAGGATAGGTTGGTGTTTGGGGACAGGAGCTCAACCTCCGCAAGCAGACACTGCACTGTTGTGCAGCTTGCTCTTTATCATTCTCATTTTGTCCCAGTTCTGGGGAAAATATTTACTGTCCAGCCAAATCACAAGCATTTGCTACACAATGCTGATTTTCAAACTGTTGTAGGGTATACACCACTACACCTGGGTTGGTTTTTTTCTAGTTCTGGGAAGACAGACGGGCAGAATTTGCTCCTAGGTTTACAAAAGTTCTAAGTGTAGCCTGACAGGATTACTAGTGAGGACTTATGCCAGGCACTGTTAAAGAACTACTCCAGGAAAAAAAAAAAAAAAAAGAAAAACAGGAAAAAAACACCAAACAGGTCAGCAGTCAAAAATCCCTTCTCATGGTGTCAGGCTGATCTGTAGTACAGTCTTATGAGTAGATCTTATGAGCAGAAGACTCATAAGAGGAGAAGAGGGAATATTTGTGTTTTCATCTAGCCTTTTATTTATAGACTAAAATAATCCCTCCATTTTTCTTTTTTTTTTTTTCTTTTTCTTTTTTTTTTTTTTTTTCTGTTTTTTTAGGTTAATATGTAACAGAAAGTAGTACATAAAAGGTTCCCTTTCCGGGGATGGGAAGGCAGGCCATTTGCATGTCAGGCCAAATTCAGATCCCATTACTCACATTAGCAAGCAGTTACACAAAAGACCTCAGTTACTTCCGTGGGATTAATCACAGAGTAAGGTTCCACTCCAACTGAATGGGTAGCAAAATTTGCTTTTATATTACATACAGTCAATATTTTAGAAATCCTAGATAATCTGTGCAAATACACACCATTTCCACAAAAGAAGAGTTGTAACAAAGCTCATTGTATTTTTTACATAAAAATGTATATTCTGTTTCCTAAGAATCTTAAATTTACAAGTCATTGCAAAAGTG